>CALNHX010002888.1:0-164720 GCA_940337035.1 Agriotes lineatus
ACACGCGATGAAGAACTTGTAGGAACTTGCTACGTTGGCGGCTACTTGCAGGCATGGGAAATAAAGCAAGAAATTAACTTAATAGATCATTTATGTTCTTAAACGTAAAATACATTTCAATAGCGCTAAATTAAGTATTCCACATAATTTTTCAAATAAAATAAATAAATAGACATTCGTAAAAATGATTTTAAATAGCGTAACTTATAGTTGAATCCTTTAGATTATATGCAGCAGGGTCAGGTTTTGTGAAATTTTGCAATGTTAAATAATTCAAACGATCAGTTAATAAATTTATATTAATTTACATCTCCTTAAATGGAACAATTTAGCATTATTAACTTGAATTGCATTATTGTTTGTTTTATTTGACTTGCACGCACGATGAAGAACTTGTAGGAACTTGCTACGTTGGCGGCTATTTGCAGGCATAGGAAATAAAGCAAGAAATTAACTTAATAGATCATTTATTTTCTTAAACGTAAAATACATTTCAATAGCGCTAAATTAAGTATTCCACATAATTCTTCAAATAAAATAAATAAATAGACATTCGTAAAAATGATTTTAAATAGCGTAACTTATAGTTGAATCCTTTAGATTATATGCAGCAGGGTCAGGTTTTGTGAAATTTTGCAATGTTAAATAATTCAAACGATCAGTTAATAAATTTATATTAATTTACACCTCCTTAAATGGAACAATTTAGCATTATTAACTTGAATTGCATTATTGTTTGTTTTATTTGACTTGCACGCATGATGAAGAACTTGTTGTAGAAACTTGCCACGTTGGCGGCTACTTGCAGGCATAGGAAATAAAGCAAGAAATTAACTTAATAGATCATTTATTTTCTTAAACGTAAATTACATTTCATAGCGCTAAATTAAGTATTCCACATAATTCTTCAAATAAAATAAATAAATAGACATTCGTAAAAATGATTTTAAATAGCGTAACTTATAGTTGAATCCTTTAGATTATATGCAGCAGGGTCGGGTTTTGTGAACTTTTGCAATGTTAAATAATTCAAACGTTCAGTTTAGCGCAAATCCGCGAGAAAATGCGCCCTTGTGCTTGCAAATTCTTACGACATCTCCAATTTTGTGCTTAGGTTTGCGCCGATTTATTTTTAAATGTTTGTCTTTATAAGCAAATAATTCAGTAGCAGGTTTAACAGCTATCGGATCCATTTGAATTGTTCTATACTACGTCTTATTATAAACATGGCTACATTTTGAAGTATATCGAACCTAGGCCTCTAATAATAATAATATGTCACCATGATGATTACAGCGGCTAGACTGATTTTCGCTTGCTCACTGCTAAGGCAGCCAAACCAATAATTGATTGCATATAGGTAGTATACGTACAAACTAAAAGCAAGAGATCGGCAATTGATTGCAAGCTGATAACGCTCAAGTTGCATTATTTAAAAGCATTTTTAAGAATAATAATCAGTCAAAATGTTACATCTAAACTACACAAATACAAGCGTTCATGTTATAAATTCGTGCGTTACTTTAAAACACTTTTCGCAGAAATTCTTTGCGCATTTAGTACATCTTAAATAAGTCTTGTTTGTCGAACGTTGTGCTTTCATCCTGCCGTACTCTTTAGATAAACGTTTGTAGCAAACTACACACCTTCGCCTATTTTTAGAGCGTTCTAATACGTGCACCAAAGGCTCTCGAGAAATTTCTGCAGCCGTTTCTTCACTTTCGAAGACTTCACTTTGGGAGTCGCTGTTAAGCTGTGTGCCGTCTTCTACAAATCTCAGCGACGGGGTTGGGAATTGTTTTCCAACCTGCTCGAGCCCCAAAAACTCCAGGTACAGCCGCCTTTTGTTCAGAGATGTTATATCATCTTCCGTGAGGGCATCTACTAGTCTTTTCGGTAAAAACAGGGTGCCATGCTCCAATTCGCATAAAATAAATTTGAAGCCGCCTTGTTTGGCAAATCCCGACTTCAGTTTTAAAATGCGGTATTTTCTGTTTAATTCCAACTCTCCAGCCTGCAGATTCACCTTCCGGGAAATGGCACTAACATTATTCAATTTGTTTAGATCCATTTTAAATTTGATTAATCGCTACTCACAGAGAACAGCTTTGTAAGAGCGGATAGTAGCTTGCAATCGTCGGCAGCTGTGGTCACACTTTTGGATTCTTGATATACTATCACAACCGAATTTCGACGCGCTGTAGAAATTTTATTATTCTTCGATGGCTGAAATTTCGGAGAGTTTGATCGGGCACGTAAGTTACAGAATTTGCAGTAGAAATTTGTTACAGTGAATGCTATATATATATATATTTTCCCCCATCACACGCTCCATATCCAAGCTAGATGCGCGCCGGATGCAGCTGCGCGATCTAATATAATTAATTCATAAAAGCAGGTGTTATGGGGTTAGATTTACGATCCGGTTGCAGGTGCGCCGGGCCGGATGCAGCTGCGCGATGTTATCGGGCGAGATTTATGACATGCAGGTGCGCCGGATGCAGATGTCAGGTGTTATGGGGTTAGATTTACGATCCGAATGCAGGTACGCCGGGCCGGATGCAGCTGCGCGATGTTATCGGGCGAGATTTATGACATGCAGGTGCGCCGGATGCAGATGTCAGGTGTTATGGGGTTAGATTTACGATCCGGTTGCAGGTGTGCATGCAGCTGTTCACAGCCCTTTCACAGACATGTTGCAACACGATTTGGGGTAAGATTTACGAATGCACCGGATGCAGCTGCACGATGTTATCGGGCGAGATTTACGATCCGGTTGCAGGTGTGCATGCAGCTGTTCACATCCCTTTCACAGACATGCTGCAACACGATTTTAAATTATGAATTCATACAATTACGGCTCATATATTGCATTTTAAAATAAGCGCATTTACACACGGCGTGGCGTAGAAACCAATACTAACAATCAAGCCCTTATGGAAGCGAAAATGCCACATTGCGCGTTATAATAAATTCGCTGTATAAGGCTGAGATAATGACCACCTAAAATGGACACAGCAAATTCGGACAAGCGCAAAATTCAGCGAGTAGGCTTGCAATAAAGCCGCCTGCCCAATTTAATGTTTCTTAAACGATGCAACTAACACCTTCTAATTTTTATTTAAGCGAACTTAAAATAAATTCGCTGTATAAGGTTGAGATAATGACCAGCTAAATGGACACTGCAAGCTTGTAAAAACGCAACACGACCCCGCGTAAATCGAATCAATCGCAAAAATCAATCGATACAACTGACCATCAGCAACAAATCGCTGCCAGGTGAAAGGACATCTGCCGGCAGTGGAACACGAGACAATAGCAGGTGAAAAAGGAAATGAGAGGCTGTCCCAGAACTCTCATGCCATGTTATTCAAATCTGTCCCAGAACTCTCATAGCTTAACTACTGACACTCTGTTGTAGGGTTTGGGCAGCCTGGTTTATGCACCAGTCCTGGGTGACTATCGCCGTATCATCCGCGAACATTGCTAGAACGGTGTTAGGTGGAGTGGGTATGTCATTCACATATAAGTTAAATAAAATTGGACCCAATATTGAGCCCTGGGGTACCCCTGCTTTGATGTTAAAGCTTGAAGAATGACAAGAATTGATGCGAACGGCAAATGTTCTATTAGATAGGAACGGCTTTACGAGTAATAGAATGTAGTCGGGAAGTTTGGCTTGTGAAAGTTTGAAAAGTAAACCTTTTATCCATAACCTGTCAAAGGCTTGGGAAAAATCCAAGAAGGCTACTAAAGTGTGTTTTTTATTTTCAAAACCCTTCTCTATGGTTTCGACTAGCCGTAGTAATTGATGATGGGTGGAATAGTTCTTTCTAAATCCGAATTGAAAAGGCGGAATACATTCTTTTCTCTTAAGAAACTTGTTAATCCTATTCAGAATAAGTTTTTCGAGCAACTTGGAAAGAGTGCATAACAAACTTACGGGCCTGTAGCTGGTTGGATCATTTGGATTTTTTCCAGGTTTGTGAAATAGTAATATGATGGCATGTCTCCATGTGATTGGAAAATAACTCATTCGCATGCAAGCATTAAATATTGTTGCTAAAAAGGCTAGAGCTTTGGCTGGCAGTTTTTTAAGGATGATATTTGGGATCGTGTCATGTCCGGGGGCTTTTTTTAACGGAAGCTGTTGAATCAAGTTGGCTAGTTCCCTAGGACTTGTTGGCTCGATTGGGTTTGGTTTCTTTGGGAATATAGTGTCGAGATGATCGTCTATGTTGTTGCGATACGTCTAACGTTGGGGAGTTTCACTTCGATCCGAATTTCGCGATACACTGATTTAGAGTTCTACTTGAGAAATTAAAGACTTCAGTAGCTTAAAATATGTTTATTTACAATTTATTCGGAAGCGATCTATCCGCTACCGAGGTCAGTTAAGATCTGCCTTCACCAAAATTACCGCCTTTTCAGGTAAACTTGTAAAAGCTATTTATATTATGGAAACCTGCAAATTGTTGCGGTCCCACGCAAAAAGGCACGTAAAAGCAATAATATTTACAATTCATGTCCGGCCCTTTTCCTGGTAGTACCTGTGACACTGTTCGGCACGTTTTTCCCAGGACAAGTATTTTGCTAACTGCGTCCTTATACATAATTACATTTGAGTTAGACACTAAGCTAAGATAATATATATTAATTACTAAAGTCCATTCTCAATATAGTCTACAGTTTATCAGGTTACAGTTAGGATTCCTAACAGTTGCCCCCCCGATAAAATGTCTGTTGGGGTTAAACACACTCGCGTTTGATCACACACAAGACGCCGTGAACCTTCGCACTGTTTTACTAAGCAATACCAGCTGCATCTCGAGATTTATTGGTCTATATCAACTAAATCTAATTTAACTACCTTACATGAATAATTTTCAAGTACTCTGTCGTAGTCGTCAGTAAACTCTCTCTGCTAAATTAATTACACAAAATAACGTGACAAAGAATCAACATTGGAACACTTTTTCCCTGGCTTGTAAACTACAGTAAAATTTAGGGTTTGCAATATTAATGACCAACGCAAAAGTCTACCGTTTTTGTTACTCATTTGATTTAGCCACTTGAGTGGGCAATGATCGGTTTCGACCGTGAAATGGCTTAAAAATAAATATGGCTTTAATTTTCCCACAGCCCAAATTAAAGCTGCACACTCTAGCTCACTCGCGCTATATGCTTGTTCTCTGTCAGTCAACTTTTTGCTCAAGTATAGCACCGGATGTTCTTCGCCTTTTTCATTTCGTTGCGAAAGTGTAACACCCATCCCTCTCTTAGAACAATCAATTTGTACGATAAACTCGCGGTTAAAGTCAGGTGCCCTTAGAACCTTACCGCTCATTAACTCGTTTTTCAACCGTTGAAATGACATTTCCTTCTGTTCATCCCATTCCACTCTGGTTTTTGCATTTTTGCGCAACGCATCTGTGAGTGGGCTCGCAATATCTGCATACGTTGGAATATAATGGTGATAGTACCCTGTTATTCCCAGGAATGCTCTTATGTCACGTTTCGTCTCAGGTCGCCGAAAATTTTGAATAGCCGCTACTTTCGCCTCAGATGGCTTCCTGTAACCTTGGCCAATTTTGTGTCCTAAGTACACAACCTCGGCTTTTCCCCATTCACATTTCCTCGCCTTGATTGTTAATCCTGCTTTATGCATAACATGAAATACTTGGCTCAGGTGTTCTAGATGCTCCTCCCAGCTATTTGAATGTACCGCGACGTCGTCCAAAAATGGTTCAGCAAACTCACCCATTCCTTCGAGAATGGTATCCATCAACCTCTGAAATGAAAATGGTGCCGATTGCAAGCCGAACGCTAAGGTCACTGGCTCAAACACTCCTCGATGTGTGATAAAAGCGGCGTATTTACTAGCCCTTTCTGTCATTCCTATCTGCCAATAGGCCCTAACCACATCAATTAGACTGAGGTACTTTGCCTTGCTGCATCTCTCCACACATGCTTCTATATTTGGAACTGGGTGCTGTTGCGGCACTGTAATTGCATTTAGGGCTCGGTAATCAATCACAGGTCGTGGTTCTTTTCCCTCTGCCTCTACAATTATCATAGGTGACGAATATGCACTGTTACTGGGCCGTATTACTCCTAATTCCAACATTTTGTCGATTTCTTGGTCGATAATTTCCCGCACTCGTTTCGAATGAGAATACGCCCGTGTCCTTATAATCTTCTCTTCTTTTAGCGCGATGTCATGTTCGATCAGATGAGTTCGCCCTGGCCGATCAGAAAATAATCCTGGAATTTCGTTTATTAACTCCTCCAACTCTTTCCTTTGGACTCCGGTCAGTTGTCCTACTCCTTTCGCTTGATCAATCACTTCAGAAGCACTTAGCATTTTTGAGTGGTCAATTTCCAAGTCAGGAATTTCGATATCAATTCTGTCTTCCCCTGGTTGAATTAGATTGATCGCGACCATTTCTGCTTGCGCATAATATGGTTTTAATAAATTCACATGAACTAAATTTTGCCGTCGTTTGCCGGAAGGTTCTTTAATAATGTAATTCGTTTCTGATATTTTTCTAACGATTTCCTTTGGCCCCGTCCACTGCATCTGTAACTTGTTTGTCCTCGCTTGTTGATAAAGCATTACTTTGTCGCCAATATTGTAATTTACCATCTTCGCATTCCGGTCGTAGTAAATTTTCGATCTGTTTTGCGCCTCCAACATTGCGATTTCTGCAATGTCCTGCATTTGTTTTAACCTCTCCAACAGGTTTAAAACATAAACGACCACTGGTTCGTTGGTTTCTTTACCAATCCACAAGTCCTTTATTAAATTTAGTGGTGAACGAATTTGTCTCCCATACACCAGTTCTGCTGGGCTAAACCCATGCGCTGCGTGTGGAGCACACCTCAAGGCGAACAACGCTTGATCTACATATGTGTCCCATTCGTTCCCATGCTCGTAACACAAAGCTCTCAAGATTCGCTTATAGACTCCATGGAATCTTTCTACCGCATTTGATTGTGGGTGATAAGCTGAACTGTGAATAATTCTTATACCGCACCTATCGAAAAACTCAGATGTCAGATTACTTGTGAACACGGTCCCCAAATCCATCTGAATCTCCGCCGGAAAACCAACTCTAGAAAAAATATTTAATAATCCATTCACCACCGACTCCGAATCTGCCACCTTCAATGGGATTGCATCAGGGAACTTCGTTGCGCTGCAAATTAACGTTAACAGATAACGATTTCCCTTCTCTGTTTTGGTTAATGGTCCCACGATGTCAACATTCACTCGCTTGTAAGGCTCTGTGATTATAGGAACTTGGCACATGGGTGCCTTCTTTCGGTCCGTCGATTTCCCAACTCGCATACAGACGTCGCAACTTTTCACCTTTGCCTTGACGTCTCGGCTTAACTGGTTCCACCAATAGTGTTGTTTTATGCGGTTGATCGTTTTATTCCTTCCAAGATGCCCCATCCACATATTGTCGTGTGCAATCTCTAGCAATTTCTTTTGTAATTGCTTTGGCACTATCACCTGTTCATAGCTCCGCCCAAGTTTATCCGTGAATCTTCGGTGTAAAATTCCACTTGCGATATAAAATTTTGCTCCATTAATTTCTTTCTTAGAGTCCGCCATGTCGAAATACTCTTTTAGTTTGGAATCCTCCAATTGTAGTTTCCTTAAATTTGTTGGTGTTAATTTTGTGATGTCGGAAAACTCCACCTCCGATTTCGGCACCGAAATCAGATCGTTGCTTTCTTGCCTCGGGTTTTCGTGTTTCACCTCCTCTAAGATAGTTTTTTCTTCTGTCTTGTTTCCCTCTACAGCCTTCTGTATTTCTACAGTAGCTTCCTTCTTAGCTTCCTGGAATTTTTCTTGTTCCAGTATTTCTCTAGCCTTTGCTCTGGTTAGCGCAAAAACTTGCTGGATTTCCCCATTCTCCTTATTTTTCATCAGTTCCCATGTTCGGTTTGATAATAAGTAAGAATATCCACCAGGCAGATAATTTGTAACAGCTGCTTCTGTATTCACTTGAATTTTAGGCAAATTCAGTTCAATTCTTGCAACCGGTAGCGCTTTACTTTCCTGGCTTAAAACCCCTTGGACATTTACATACTTTCCTGTGTAATCTTCGGGTTTTATTATCCTTGAATGCACAATATCGTAGCTTGCGGCACTGTCTCTAAGAATCATGCATTTAATGCCATTTACCTCGGCGTTCATTGTATATGGGTCAAAGAGCCGTTTTAAGTCGCTACCTGATTCTATTGTTGTCAATACAACTTTCGCTTTCGGGCACTCCGGAGAATTCTTAAAATGTCCTAAGCCCCCACAACTGTAACATTTAACTGGTCGACGCCTGTCAAAACTACTTTTGTCCAGGGCTACAGGGTTACTGCCCTCGCCTGCCGTTTGTTTTGGTTCTAAATCCTTCTGGGTTGCTGACCCAGATTTGTGGTCTAATCTTCCCTTCTGTGTTTTAAAATTATTATAATGTTTCTCCGAACCAGGACCTCTTTTTATTAGGTATGTGTCTGCGTGTTCTGCCGCTTCTTCCACCGTTTTTGCCTTATTGCGGTCTTCCACCCAAAATTTCATTTCTCCAGGTAATGCACTATAAAATTTTTCTAAACACATGAGTTGCACCAATTTTCCGAAGTCGTCTATTTCTTCGCTCCTGATCCACTCCTGGAAGTTTGTTTTTAATTGATAGGCAAATTCTGCATAACTCTGATCCGCTTTTCGTTTTCCATAACGAAATTTGGTCCTAAAAACTTCTGCAGTCAGCTGGTATTTCTTAAGCAAACTAGCTCGCACTTTGTCGTAATTCTTGCTGTCTTCCTCCGATAAGCGGGCAACAACTTCATTCGCCGCTGTTGATAAGACGCTTGTCAACCGTATCGGCCACGTTTCCTTTTCGAATTGTAGCTGGACACAAATCCTTTCGAAATTTGTTAGAAACAATCCCATGTCGCCATCGTCCTTAAACGGTTGTAATTGCTTCGTCATGTTTAACGATGTGTTCTTAATTACGCTGCCATGATTTATTCCATTTCCATTCTGAATTGGAGCTTGAGCCTGCGCAATTTTTACCTGTGCATCCAATCTAGCTATTTCTAATTCCTGCTCTATCCTAACTAACGCTAATTTTTCTTCCCGCTGTCTTGCTTCGAGCCTTTCTTTTTCTTCCCGTTCCTTTGCTTCTTGCTTTTCTAACCTGCCTTTCTGAGGATTTCCCTCCCAGCTATCTATTTCAATCCTAATTTCTCCTGCTGTATAACTAGCATTAACAAATTCCTGAATTATTTCTGCCTTTCTCTTTTTCTCAGGCAGCTCAAACAAATTAGCAACGTATTTTAATTCTCCAACGGTAAAAATATTAAATTCAGAACACATGGTTCTATCCTTGTATAAAAATTTATAAACGCGAATAAATTTCGTCCTACAAGCCAAGATTTCGCGAAATGCGTAAACTCTTTGTCCCGATTGTAACAATAACTATTTTACAACCTATTATTCTTATTTCACGTTCACTGACAACTGTTCCAGCAATACTTGAAACCAATAAAATCAAAATTCTACTAAGCAACACCTTACTATATACAATAATAAGACCAATAAATTCTCGAAAATACAAACAAGTATTACTTACATATGCACTGCAATTCCTGGTTTCCCCGTGTTGTCGTCCTCGTGTTGTGTTGCGCGGCCGCTGTTTCCAGACACCGCCAATGTTGCCGACGTTGCCTCAGCCTTGCACGCCTTCCGGTTGTTCCTGGGTTTTCCTTGATGCCGCCCCCAGTGCTCACCGTCCCCTGGTTTTATCTGGCCGCCAAACTGCTCCTTGACGCCGCTCCAGTGCTCACCGTCCCCTGGTTTGTCCTCGCCGCAATGTTCCCTTGCGCCGTCACCAGTTCTACCGCTTCACGATTGTCCCTGGGTTTATCTCGCCGCCAAAATGATCCCTGACGCCGCCTCCAGTTGTAACCGTCTCCTGGTTTGTCCTCGCCGCAATATTCTCTTGCGCCGTCACCAGTTGTAGATCCTCTAATCTTCCAGCGTTTTCTTCTCGTAATCCGTTCGTTGCTTCAGGACCAACGTCGAAACAAAAGAAGTTCTTTTGTCGTGGGATTTATTAATTGGACACAAATCACCACCGCTTGACACCACTGTTGCGATACGTCTAACGTTGGGGAGTTTCACTTCGATCCGAATTTCGCGATACACTGATTTAGAGTTCTACTTGAGAAATTAAAGACTTCAGTAGCTTAAAATATGTTTATTTACAATTTATTCGGAAGCGATCTATCCGCTACCGAGGTCAGTTAAGATCTGCCTTCACCAAAATTACCGCCTTTTCAGGTAAACTTGTAAAAGCTATTTATATTATGGAAACCTGCAAATTGTTGCGGTCCCACGCAAAAAGGCACGTAAAAGCAATAATATTTACAATTCATGTCCGGCCCTTTTCCTGGTAGTACCTGTGACACTGTTCGGCACGTTTTTCCCAGGACAAGTATTTTGCTAACTGCGTCCTTATACATAATTACATTTGAGTTAGACACTAAGCTAAGATAATATATATTAATTACTAAAGTCCATTCTCAATATAGTCTACAGTTTATCAGGTTACAGTTAGGATTCCTAACAATGTGTTCGCCAAGATTTTGATTACTAATATCCAATCTGGTTTCGAAAACTGACGAAAGGTGTTCAGCAAACTTATTGCATTTATCTTGATCGCTGCAGTAGTAGATGTCATCGACTTTTAAGGGCTCACTAGTTTGAGGTTGACGTAATATACGCTTAATAGTTGACCACATTGTAGGATCTTTTGGTTCTAGTTCCGCTATACATTTACTGTATGTTGAAATTCGGTAGTTGTCTAGTTCCCACTTCACCTGATGAGACAGTTGGTTCAGTTGTCGCCTCGTTGCAGGATTTCTATTTTTTTTGCCATTCCCGACGAGCTTTATTTTTCTCTTTGATTAGTTTTAAGATGTTGGATGGTGGTTGATGGCGATGTCTTCTCTTATTATTGTGCTTAATAGTAGCAGTATAGACGGAGGCTTTAATTATTGAGTTCAGTGTAGTGATGGCTGAGTCGATTTCTGTCGTTTTGTTTATTGATGTTGGGCATATTAAATTGTGAACGATAGATTCTTGAAATGTGTCCCAGTCGATACGGCCATTTATTAATCTAGGAATTCCAGGGTTAATTTTGGGTGTATTGAAGAAAGTTATTAATACTGGTGAGTGGTCGGAGTCTAACTCTGGAAGGACGGTTTGAAAAATTGGTTTTGTAAAGTTTTTACTGACGATAATATCCAGAATATCTGGCTGATGATCTTGCCGATACGGAAAGTGTGTCCAATCTTCCGGTGCGAGGACAAGTGCAGCTGTTTTTGATGTGAAATTTAGAAGCCTTTCTCCATTCGGATTGCTTACTCTACATCCCCACGTGATGTGTTTGCAATTTAGATCCCCGATCAGTAGTGTGGGCTCATTTGTGGTAAAAATTTTGTGTATGTCTTCTGCTTCGAGGCGTCGATTTGGTTGTTTGTAGACTGCGATTATGTTTACAAAGGTGTTATTGCACAGGTTCAGTTTAATCGATGTTGTTTCTAGAGTAGCTAGGTTTTTTGGTTGTAGGTGCGTTTGAATTAGCTGTCGTTTGACAAAAATGGCTACCCCTCCGGCGGCTGTTGGACATTCCCTATCTTGCCTATAGATGTTATACCCTGGTATACGAAAAGCTTCGTTATTAGTTAAATGTGTTTCACTAACACAGGCTACGTCAACGCTGTGCCGATCAAGAAAAGAGATAAACATATTGCGTTGCTTTTTAAGGCCGTCTGCATTCCAGTTGCAGAGTGTTAAGTTGCTTAAAGCTCGATAATTAGTTGCCATTGGTGACAAGTATAGAAGGTAGCAAGGAAATAATAAATTGTTTAATTTTGGAAAGGTGAGGAGTGATGATCTCTATAAGTTTGTGAAGGATTGCTGTGATTATTGATTGGAATGGATCATTGGTTTCTGTTGTATCGACGTTAGGATTGTTGTATTGAACTCTAGCAGCATAGGAATTAGGATTAGCGGTTGAAGTTTGTCGTGGATTGACGTTTGGGGTTGGTCTGCTGTTCTGTGGAGGATGATATGGTGTATTAGGAGTTTGGGAATGTAGCAGATTTGCTTTAATTCGTGCGTAGTATTCGCAGCCTTTATAATTGGCAGTATGTTCCTTGCCGCAGTTTATACAGGTTGGTGGAACAGATATATCTTTCGGTTTTGGACATTCTGAGAAGTGGTGTAAACCAGTGCACTTAACACAGCGGGGCTGGAGACGGCAATAGTTTTTGGTATGTCCATACCTTTGGCATCTGGTGCACTGTGGGATGTCTCTTGATTTTCTTCTCGGTTCCACGGTGATGACACAATAACAGAGTCTTGATAATTCAAATATTTTGTTATTATTTGTATTTCTCTTAAGTTCGATGGCACATAAGGGAGTGGGGTTTTTGTCCCTATTCAAAAGACGGGTTACTTTAATTATTTCGAATTTTTTGGTTGTTAGTTCATCAAATATATCTTTTTCGCTAAGTGATGTTGGTAGGCCCCTTATAATGACACAGAGATTTGGGCTATCGTTGTTCATAAAAGTGTGATACTGAAATTTTTCAGTTTCGTACCATTTTGTTAGGTTCCGGTAGTCTTCAATAGCAGTTAAGTTAATGCGTAGGGTTTGACCCTTGGATGCGGTTGAAAAGTCGTTTTTTACTATTTTCCGAATATCTTGTATTACTACCTGATAGTTGCTTGCTTCATGTAAATAGATTGGCGGTATTTTTGGTTTCACTTCTTCAGGTTCGCTTCTTTGAGAACTGGAGCTGTCTTGAGTTTGAGGACTATTTAGCTGATGATATTTATTTTTAGATTGCAGCGTTGATGAGTCAAAAAGATATCGTTTGTTATAAATTGTGATTGGAGGTGATGTAGCTGGTCGTTTAGGGGTATGAAATTCTGAATTATTTAAGCAGTCGTCTGTCTGCATGTTTTCGTTAGGTAAGATTTCGTGTAAAGCTTGTTCTGTTATTTGCTTGTAAAGCGTCGGGAGATCAGTGTTTAGATGATTAATATTTAACTTTGGGTCAGTATGTTGACAGTTTTTAGTGTTAGACATTACAAATTATGATAACTAACAAATGAACTCACAGTGCACGGCTGTTGCGGTAGATACTGGTTATCGGCTCCGGGCGGCCGATAACCTCCTCGCTTGTGTGGATTTCACTGGTTTATTTGCACTTTTAACTAATTTAATGTTCTAAATAATGCTTCAAATTGAATTATGCTGATTTGGAAAGGCACTGGGTTGAACGCGACAGCAGACAACCTTTCGCGGCCGTGGTCAAATCGTAACCCCTTTACAGGATTAAAAATACAATAGCTGAGACGTTGGCCTATAACGCAACAAAAATAGTTGCCAAAATCTTCAACTGGATGTATCTTGGTCGTTCCTTTACTGACATTCCGTATGTACTAGGGATGTTCCAAATATACAAAAATTCGTGTTATAATAGTAAAGATCATTTAGTAGCTTATTTGTGTATAATGACGTTTCTTTTACGCACAGTAGTAAAGGGCCATAAATAACTCAACCCTTAGCTTTAAGAGCGGTTGGGTAGGATGCCTTTTGTTGTCGGACGGGTCTTTGTTAAATCTAGCCCAGATTTGCCAATGGTCCGTTTCCTGTTAAGTGACACTTGTGAAATGTTTTAGATTTTAAGAAGCTGTAAACGGAGGAGGTCGGCTCTGCGAGCGATTGAAATAATAAATGTTTTTATTGAGTTTACGGTGTTTTTAATTTCTCACATTCGTATTCGCGAATACGAATACCGAATACAAATACTCTTATGAATATTCGCGAATGGGAATACGAATACGAATACATGACCTTGAGTAAATAATATCAACATCAACATCGTTTTTGTACGCGCTGCAAATTTTAAAAATAGTATGGAAAATAGTTTTGTTTTTTATTTAATGTTATAGAATAGTTTATATTTAAAAAAAATGTTTTATTTAATGTATAAATACCTGTTTTATATTTTTATTAAAATTCTTATCTATATTTCTATAATTTTAATGTCAATTACTCGTATAATATTCGTGTTAATTTTGGCGAATACGATTACGAATATAAATATTGAAAATATAGCGAATACTCGCGAATACGAATACGAATACGAGTATTCGGAACATCCCTAGTATGTACCTACGCATTTTTTAGTTGGGAGTTGAAAATTTGCTCAAATTATGATCTTGGATATAACAAATAACCGTTATTACAATCAAATATAGCAGTACCGTGGAATTCGTTATAATCGAGTTCTACTGTACTTTTTTGGATTTAAATACTTTGATTTTAAATCTTTTTTCAGAAAATGATTTTTGATTTATGATTTAAATCTTTCTGAAAAGTATCTTTGATTTTTACTTAAAAATTAATATTTAAATTTTTTCAAAATGATTTAAATTTCTAAAAATATTTAAATCTTTTTTAAAACGATTTAAATCTTTCTAAAATGATTTAAATACCTATATAAAAATTTTAAATCTTTTTACAGAGCCTGTCTATTTCTGTGGATTCGTGAATTTGCCTGCAACTGTTGCAACCGTGCATTGTATTTGCTTTGTATTTAACGCATTGTCGTCGGAAGTCTTCGCGTCGCATAGTAAGTATCAAGAAGTTTTTTAGTTATAGTAAAAAGCGCGTAAAATTTTATAGCTTGTGTTAAATTGTGAGTTGGACAGTTGTGTAAAAATTTGAAAAATTTGATTTAAATCATTTGTAAAATGAAAAGTATCTATGATCTTTGATTTAAATCTTTTTTAAAATGATCTTGAACAGCTCTGACAGTTACTATAGAAACTAATTGAAAGTGAATTATTTCATTGTAATTTAAAACCGACAATTGTTACTAGCATGGATATATTGATTAATGCTAAAATAAAGTTGTCAATGTGTAATCTTACATTATTCACACTTAGAGTGACCACCTTTAAATTTATACAAACCCTGAGATCCTTCGCGAGTAAAAAAAGGTTTTCATCAATGAGAAATACAGAATGTTTATAGAGAACAAAAAGCAAGCAAATGTTTTTATTCCTTACTATTAATGGTTAGCGAACATAATACAGGGTATAACCAAATCCTTACCCATATCGTACGTCACAAATTGGCCAACAAATTTCATACTCGTATAAGAATAGTTTCAATTCTCAACCTTTACGGAGATACTATTGGAAGGGGAAGGGGGGGGGGTTAAATGAGGTTTATATCATTTTACTGTAAATTGGGAAAGGATATTCAAATGAAAATTTGGTAAATGTTTTCTACCAGTAGAAGGCTTATTTATGAAATGGTTTTTAGTTTTTACGTACGGCTTTAAGAGATTAAAATTAGCAACTTGTATAATAGGCCAGTCGATAAGTCTTTTAAAATGGCTGTTAGCGGGAGTAATTCCTGACAAGCTGGAATAAATTTTAATCTGTTCTGTTGGGACTCAGAAAATATACCGGGTGTCCGTTCTCAAAGTCGAACATAGGCGATTAACATTGTATTCAACGTTTTTGCAGATTCCTGCTCGCCAATTCAACTTACAGGGAAGGTAATGGTATCAATGGAAAGATAAAATTATTACGCATCGAATGGTACCAATAATAATATTCAAGATGCGATTTTTATTTTAAAATACTAATTTAAAACTTGGGAATTTTTAAATATGCCATGCCTTGCTTTTCAAGTTTTATAGCATTTGTCAAAAAAATTGGTAATTATTTGGCGAAAAAACAGGTATTTTCTGTCAACGTCTGTTAAAATTATCTACAGAAAACTGAATTATTTCAATAAAGAACGAGTGAATGCACTAATGTTAATTGCCTATGTTCGACTTTGAGAATGGACACCCGGTATATTAATTTTGCACCCCTTGACAGGCCCGGATTTAACCGCTATGCTTAAAAAAAGGTCTAAATTTTTATATTTTTCCTAATATTAGTGAATATCTCGATTAGTATCAACTTTTGAGCAAAATACGTAGTTATCAAAATTAAAGAAGAGTAAATTCTCTACAAAAAATGTTCTATACATTTTTGTAATATATTCGCTTGTTTCGAATTCATAGGCGTCGAAATATATTTTTTTCCGAGCATTTGCTTGTTACTTTCTTTTACGATAAAAGAAGTATTGGATTCACCCCAAAAATTCGAAATTGAGTTTTCAACAGATTTTCACGTTTTAAAGTGCCCTGAACCCAAAAAACATGTTTTTGTTCATTGCTCTGTCTGTGTGTCGGTCTGTCTGTGTGTCTGTTTGTGAATAGAATATCTCAAAACGAAAAGAGGTATGGCGTTGAAACTTCATATATAAGTTTTGTGTACTATGTAGATGCGACAGCAAGTTTTTGAAAAAAATCGCATAACCGGAAGTAGGTGTTTACTCTTGTGATTTTTTAGTTTTTTTGAATTTGTTCAAAAACGGCTCTAACGATTTTTTTCAAACTTTACAATTTTATTAAATTTTTAATGTGTATTGATGTGAGCTAGGCAATTTTTCAGTCGAATACCTCTAAAATGGGTTTCTTTTGTTTTCTTTTCCAATTTTTTTTATTAACTCCTATTTTAAATAGAACACCCAGTATATTATTACATTCATGAATTCAGCTTAAAAATTTTAGAGAAAATTTGTCTCTTGAAGTAACGCTCTATTGTGTACGGTTTCTGTACAAATTGCAATTTTTGAAAATTTTTGACAAATACTTGTATGGATGTATGTATGTATAATACTTGCGGTGTAGAAGCTGCTGCTTTATGTGCTTGCATCTGGCGGTACAATGCTCAACTTGCCCCGGATTCGGGATACAAAGTTAAAGATTAAAAATCAAATTTTGGCTAATAGGCCAGTCGATAAGTCTTTTGAAATGGCTGTTAGCGGGAGTAATTCCGGATGGTTCAATTAGGGACAACATTTTATTTCTGCATGCATTTAGTGGCTGCGATACTGTTTCCGCACTATACAGGCGGGGGAAAATGAAGTTCGTTAAACTTCTACAGAAAGAGAAAAACTTACAGAAGGCTGTTCAAATTTTCAAAGACCCAACGCGTCCCCAGAGGAAATAGATAAAGTGGGAGAACAATTTCTTCTTCTTCTGTATGGATCAACACACTGTGTATCATTGAGCAGGTATAGATACCAGTGTTTCGTACAATCTATTAACAGAAGGTTACCAAATCTAGCATCATTACCACCAACCAAAGACGCAGCTCGCTTGCACTCGTTCCGTACTTACAACCAAATTCAGCTATGGTATGGAAACGAAAAATCACCTTTCGAGTGGGGATGGAGAAATTCAAAGACTGGATTAATGCCCATTCCCACTGTACAAGACGCAGCTCCCCAAGAATTACTGAAACTAATTTCTTGTAAATGCGCCAAAGGTTGTAATGTATCTTGTCGCAAAGCAGGTTTTCATTGCTCAGTAATATGTGGTTTCTGTCAGGGCAAATCTTGTTTGAATACTGTGGACGTGATCGAAGTAGACGACGAAGACGACGATGAGGACTTGCATATCGATCTAGAACAATCAATAGAACATTCCCAAGATTATGAAGCAAATTCGGAACACGAGACAGATATTGTTGAAAGTCAAAGTGATATTGAACAACCACCAACATCAAAAAGGCAAAAAAAATTGATGAGCAGTCAACTTCAAAAGAAACTTGAAGTTAGCAAAGTTGGAATAGTGGAACGTCAATAATAATTAAAAAAATCTGGTGTGATACACGCACACAACTTCCTTTCATAGTGATTTTATAATTAGCCAAAATTTGATTTTTAATCTTTAACTTTGTATCCCGAATCCGGCGCAAGTTGAGCATTGTACCGCCAGATACAAGCACATAAAGCACCAGCCTCTACACCGCAAGGTAAAACGAGGTTATCCATTATACATACATATATAGGTACATACATTCAAGCATTGGTCAAAATTTTTCAAAAATTACAATTTGTACATAAACCATACAAAATAGAGCGTTAGTTCAAGAGACAAATTTTCTCTAAAATTTTAAGCTGAATTCAAGAATGTAATAATATACTGGGTTTTCTATTTAAAACAGGAGTTAATAAAAAAAATTGGAAAAGAAAACAAAAGAAACCCACTTTAGAGGTATTCGACTGAAAAATTGCTTAGCTCACATCAATACACATTAAAAATTTATTAAAATTGTAAAGTTTGAAAAAAATCGTTAGAGCCGTTTTTGAAAAAATCCAAAAAAACTAAAAAATGACAAGAGTAAACACCTACTTCCGGTTATGCGATTTTCTTCAAAAGCTTTCTGTCGCATCTACATAGTACACAAAACTTATATATGAAGTTTCAACGTCATACCTCTTTTCGTTTTGAGATATTCTGTTCACAAACAGACACACAGACAGAGCAATGAACAAAAACATGTTTTTTGGGTTCAGGGCACTTTAAAACGTGAAGATTTGTTGAAAACTCAATTTCGAATTTTTAGGGTGAATCCAATACTTCTTTTATCGTAAAAGAAAGTAACAAGCAAATGCTCGGAAAAAAATATATTTCGACGCCTATGAATTCGAAACAAGCGAATATATGACAAAAATGTATAGAACATTTTTTGTAGAGAATTTACTCTTCTTTAATTTTGATAACTACGTATTTTGCTCAAAAGTTGATACTAATCGAGATATTCACTAATATTAGAAAAAATATAAAAATTTAGACCTTTTTTTAAGCATAGCGGTTAAATCCGGGCCTGTCAAGGGGTGCAAAATTAATATATATTTTCTGAGTCCCAACAGAACAGATTAAAATTTATTCCAGCTTGTCCGGAATTATTCCCGCTAAAATGTACTTGTCGACTGGCCTATAAATGTTTTAAAGAAATTCGTAACGGACAAAAATTTGGTTAAAAAACGTATTGGAAAACCTTTTTTACTTGAAAAAATTTTAGGTCGTTTTAATTTTTCTTAAAACCAATAGTTTTTTATAAAACAAATATATTATGGGTTGCCCATTTCAACACCATAAAGCCATATAATTTTTTTTTAAATCTTATGTAAGTCTTATATTGGTACAAAATATCTCCTTGACAAGTGTCATTAAATTTAGTAGGTACTAGATCGATATATTTTCTAATTTTATTTACCAAAACATATATACACTCTTAATTTAGAGAATTTTTATGTTTGAGGTATAGATTTATCTATTTTATAAATATTTTTTTATTGTGTTTTTTTTAGTATTTTTGTGATTTAAATTACTATAAATATAAATGGTATAGACATTCTTTGTATTTCTTTGTCATTTTTGTAAAATGCTCCCTCAATCATCAATGACTTTATTTTGTAATAATAAAGCTGAGAGACAGAGTAACAAGGTCAACACATCACCATGACACACGCCTCATACAATGGTTGCTGTGCCAGCACAAAAGGCGCGCTCTAACTTTGTATCCCAAATCCGAGGCAAGTTGAGCATTGTACCGCCAGATGCAAGCGCATAAAGCACCAGCATCTACACCGCAAGGTAAAATAAGGTTATCGATAATACATACATACATCAATACAATAATAAAACGTATGCTAATATTATGCATGCAATAGTATTCAAGGGTACTTGAGAAACAACTAACATGCTAAGGGATGCGTCAATAAAGATGGTTGAGAACCGCTGTTCTAAAGTTAACGGTTTTGGAGATAATAACGATTTTATTCAAAAAAGACTCAACGTTACCTAAAAATTATGAATTTTGTGAATTACTTTACGAGTGAGAAATGGCAATTTAAACACTTGAATGCAAACACAATAAACACCGAGGTTTGAAAAGAAACATTTAACCGTTATTGACCCAAGAGATAAGAATCACGAAAGATCGAAAAATTACCTCTAGAATCTAATGAAATTAGATTAAAAACAAAACGAATACTAAAAAATCTGAACCTAATTACCTATAGTATGAAATTTCTAATGGTTGCTGAATACGATTGAACCTAGGAAGAATCTAAAGTAGCAGTTTTGCTTTTTAACTATTAAAGGGGTGAATTCGAATATATTCCTATTATTTAAGAAGAAGGCAAATAGCAAGATACATGATTCGCACGCGCAAAGTTTGCGACTATTATATAAATAGTAATTTTTGTATTAAGTGCGCCAAATGAGTGTTTTTTTATGGCGCGTGAGAATGTTAATTTTCGCCGAGACCGTTAGGTCGAGGCAAAAAAGTCATTCAAACGCGCCATAAAAACACGAATTTTGCCACGAAATACAAACAACGTTTTTTCTATAGCCGTCAATTATAAAATTAGTGCAACCCGGAGAAATTATTACAAAACCCGGAGCCCGGAGACGCGATGTAGAAAACCTGAGACTCCGGGTGAAACCCTGAGAGGTGGTCACCCTATATCACACTATATACAACTTCATATACAAATTACTGTTATTTGTGTTGCCTATACAGCTGCGATGCAAGACTCGCTGACTCAGAGGTCACAGTCATTATCACTACTCTTATCAATTAGTTTGCTTTGAGGTTATGAGAAAATTCTAGCTAAATCTAATCTGACCTGCTGCTACATTAAATAGTATCTTAAAATCAGTTGAAAATTCATTAGTGATTTATATGTTAGCTAAGTTTGACCTTGGTGTTGTGACCTCTCCTCCCTTCAAATCTTGTAATTCTAAGAGGCTAATGACATATTTTAAGGAAATATCAATTGGTGATATATGCTTTTTTTTTGCAGTGCTAGTACTATTTTGAGTTTCCTGCTGTGGGAGGAAGCATTATTGCTGGGATAAGTTCAACAACGTTTTTTGAACCGGACGTGCTTTGCGTTTTCTGGAGGCCGGAGGAATGTTTGAGATCTGTAGAGAAGCGAAGTGTCAACTCGTTTGGACATGTTCTAACTATAGGATCACTAAGTGGAAATGGACAGGCCACATTGCACAAATGGACTGTGAAAAATATGCAGTGGAGACTGTGGATCAACAGGAGATTACAAGATAGACCTCCAATGCGATGGGTTGATGACATTCAGCACTTTGCTAGTCGAGACTTGGAGGCGGGCTACGTTGTGCAATGGACATATACGAGTTGATATTGTGATGAAGTCCATCTACACTTGAAGTACTGCGTTGTTTCGAGGTAATACATTTTTACCAGTTTTTTCTTTTGTATTTTGCGTGGGATGATTTCATTTTTTTTTCTTTAATTTGTCAAGCCGCATGTGTTTCTGAACTAACTAAAAATTGATTTTCTTTAACAATTTACACACAATCGTTGCCTTGAAATTTGACAGTCTTTTCTGCAGTTCAAAGCCAAATAAAATTATTTAGCTTCGCATGTAGTAGTATTTTTCTTATTTTTGTCGATGTTGTCTATAAAGTCTGTTGTCTGTTTACCTCAATATGAGATTGTGCAAAATGTCGTTGGAATAATTTTTTTATATTATGTAAATGAAGTGTAAATATCTGTCTTAAGAAAGTCGTCATGGAATTTAAAGAATCCAAATAAAGAACAGGCCAAAAACGAGAATCAAAATTTTCAATATTTTTGGATACTTATCTGAAAAACAAAGTGGACTATAAACAAAGAGTAGTCCATCCTTCTAATAGTGGGGTTGGGTAGTTTAACCAAATTAAAACACTTCTCAGTCTTCTCCAAGTAGGCGTTGGCAGGGTTGGCAAAAGCCTGGTTTTTTTAAATGATTTGCCCACTGGTTTTTTGGGTTTTTTCGGTTTTATTTTGTTTTAGATAAATTTGCTGTTTTTTATTTAAGTTGGGTATTTCTTAGCGATGTTAAGTTTCATGAAATTTATAATTTTAAAAAGTTTCATGAAAACCTTGAAACTTGTGAAACTTTTAGGATTCCTGTACATTTAAGTAGCTTTCAGCATTTTAAAGTACCTAATACAGTAATACCAATATATAATATTTAAACAGAACAATAATTTTACTTAATATGGGTTACAAATTATGAAATTACAAGACACAGTTTTTAAAAATAACATATATAAGTCAAATTAGTATTTACTATTTAAACCTATTTATATTCATTATTTTGTAATTCAGTGACATAGTCATCAGTTGTCACCTCGTCACTAGTAACTTCTGCCATATTTAATGTATAGTCTTTCAATAATTCCTCATTTTGAGATAGACGAGCATCTGACTCTTCTGAGTTGGTATATCTAAGTTCTTCTTTATCATCATCAATTTCATGTATTTTAGGTTGCTTTGTTTTATTTTCACTTAGAATTAAGAATTAAAGTTTTGTTATTTTTGTGTGTATTAAGGTTTTCTGTTGACGTAAAATTGTGCTTTACAAATGCTAGTTTTTTAATATGATCATTGGTTAATCTATTTCTTCTATGTATGTTTTTAAAAGTGCTGAAGGTACCTTCAACTGCAATTGATGTTGCTGGTAATGCTAATATTTGTAAAGCAATTTTTTTTAATGTACAATCTGGAGCAAAAACTTCCCAGCACATATTACACCACCCCTCTTCCGGGTTTTTTATGTATAATAATTAAATTAAGATATCTACCCTTTTTGCTTATTGAGCAGAAGTAGTATCAATAATAATATATTTCGCACTTACCTTGTTACTTTCAAATGAATTCTAAATTGATATATCTCATCAATAAATATATGACATTGAAATTATGTCATTTAAATCTTTTTAAATGTACCTCGGCTAGCCAGCTTATTTAGCAATTAAGAACTATTTCCTTCTCAGCTGAATTAGTTATTGTTAATATAAATTATATCGTTAGAATTGTATTTTGAATTATCAAATTATTATCAATTTGACTTGCTTTTTAAATCACACTATCTAGTACTTAAAATTGAACCTTATAATTCAGTTATAGTGTATTAATATGTTTGGCTTGACATTACATTTAATAATCAAACTAAAGGTTGTCAAAATATGTAATTAAATTACTTGTTCCAAAAATGTGAGGTTAAACTTCTTAAAGATAACTAGACCAAAATTAATACAATTTCTAAATATAAAAGCCGAAAACGTCGAGTACTCAAATCAATTCAAATTTGGAAAACTTAATATTCTAAATGTTCTCTAAATCTAAAATACAATGTTTTATTCTAATTTTGCCGTACCAAACTGTTATTAAAATACACTAACCTTCTCAAAGATGAACTCGTACCTGAAGTGTGTTTCTATATCAGCTCCGAACTGATCACAGTCGTCAAGCACCTCCTTTAAGATGTCGAAGACCCATAAAAATTCGTTGTAGCTGTCGTGACCGTTTAATATTTTGTTAAACGGTAGTGCAGCATGCCGCAAACACAAACACTCGCACTAACTGATTACTTAAACACCAATAACCACTTGAAATGGTTTCTATTAATCTCCAAATCGCTATGCAAATAATAATTGTGACTCCTTGGTCAGACTTTGATCGTGCAGAAGGCTCTTCTGGCTAACACGTACCAAACTTCAATATTATTCTCACAATTAAAGGGATATTAGACCTTTAACATGACTAATTAGACTGAGATTACTCAAAATATAGAAACTTTTTCAGTTGCAGTAAACAACCCTCTGGTTGCTAATATTTACTGCCACCAGCTATTCACTTACACTTGTTATCCCATGATACTCTTTAGATATCTGGATATTAATTCAAAATAATTAAGCATTCTCACAGCATGCTACATTATACACACTAACAGTGTTATTTTTGACTGATCTGCAGCATCCCATAGATATTTGTTAGCAAAATGGCCCTGTTTGGTTTTAAAGTTTGCATAGTCGCTCAAAACACTGCCTTCATCTTCATGTTCTTTATTAGGGATGGGACGAATATCCGGCAGTAATACTGCATCCGGCCGATCCGGCCTAAATACCGAATATCCGGTTTCGGCGAATCCGGCCATAAAATCCGGCCAATCCGGCCACAAAATTCGACCAATATTTTAAAATTAGAAAATCACCACTGGGAAATAGTATTGTAAAACAACATTTTATTTATTTTTATGTTTTATGAATACATGTGTGTGTACATTTTTAGACCGCTGGTCACTAATGTCCCACGTTTTTTAACAGATTCATACTGTTTTAATGTCGGTTGTATAAGGTTAGCACTAGATGAACACACCAGTTGTTTATTACTTTCTTTTTCACTGTTAAATTTAAATTGTTTTTCATATTCTTCCTGGTGACACGTTTTTAGATGCGTTATTAGTGGCGTTGTGGAAGCGGACTTACCAATGCCTCCTCGAGATAAAGTTTTTTTGCACATTGTACAACTAGCTTTAGTTTTATCATCATCACGTACTTTAAACACATACCACACCTTACTTTTGGTGTTGGCACTAGACATCCTCTAAAACGTAATTGCTACTACTGTATCTATCAAGTTAAGCTGTTCTGACAGCATAATGTGAAACACTACCCTGAGAAGATTTGTCAGCAATTTTCATCAGTTATAAGATAAGCGGGGATTCCCCGCGAGCATTTTAGCAAGTGCTGCAACATTTGATCCGGCGGCCGAAATACTGTGATTCGGTCCCGCCGAAGGCCGGATATCCGGTATCCGGTAATCCGGCCGAAGCCCGGTTCGGCCCATCTCTATTCTTTATCTATGCTTTTTGCCAAATTATCAATAAATTCTACTGCACTAATATATTCATTGTGAGAAATATATTTTCCCATATATTTTGGGTGAAGCAAGTTGGCTGCTAAATGAACAGTTTTTATGCAAAATTGCTTCCGTTCTTTTAGTTACTTAAAGAAATTTTGTTCTTCGGATTTTAGAACAGGAGCTTTAAACACATTATTTTTAAACGATTTTTCAATTTCATAGAATAATTTGCAAACATTTTATGGGGACTTCCAACTCCACTAACGACTGTTATGATGTTATTATGACATCCGGGACCAACTATTTCCGTGGCAGCCGTACCACGAGGCGCCGAGAGAAGCAGCCGTGAAACATCCATCCAAGTTCCGACCAGACAGAGCAACCTAATATGATGGCAGTGGTTGAGATGAAACAATAGTATTTAATTGTTTTTGTGCTACGATCTCATTGCAGTTGAAGTAGACTGAATCATCAGTCAGATTTGTGCTTGACAAGATTCTTTTAACAGTAGCAGGACTTTTGATGCATTTTATTAGATGGGTTTTCATTCTGGTAGCATTGATGACGGTTGTCCAGTCACAATAAATACATTTATATTATAGCCTTTCGTCCTAAACCTGTTCCGAGGATTTGTTGAAAATGAGTCCTTGTTATAGTTTTAGTTTTTATTGCTAGCAAAGAAGAACTGAACACATTAATTGTCACTAATTGAGCATAATAATGTAACCTACCTGCTTTCTTTGGTACCCTATTCACTTCACACACTTGACTAACAGATAAAAATGTGCTGAATGCTAAATTAGAATTAATATTTCACTTGCAAATAAGTTGCAACTTTATAAGTGAATGATAAGTGACAAATAGAGAAGTGAGGTTGGAAAGACTTCAATAGCAATCTGTAATACCGAGTTGTAACTTATAAGAAACTTTTGAAAATGTTTGAAACATGTGAAACTTATAAATGTTTCATAAAATTTGAAACTCATCACTGCAACTTTTCATAAAACTTTTCAAGCTTACATCACTAGTAGATATTTTTGGGTATTATGAATAATAATCAACTGCAATTAAAGTACGTTTTTGCACTTGCGGGACTAAAGTTGGCACTTTAGTCACTTATTTCAGGGACTAAAGTAGCTCATTTTATCTCTAGGGACAGAAGTAATTACTTTAGCCCCTAGGGACTAAAGTAAAAAATGTTACCGTATCTATGGTAATCTATGGTAAATTCGGGGTTAACAGGTTAGGTTTCGCGTCAGTTTTGACATAAACTGACGCAAAACCTCATCTATTAACCTCGAATTTGACATAATTGTGAGCTCTTGTCATAATGACTTACAGTGCCACCAACTTTAAAATTTAGCAAAGGCTATAGTCAAAATTATACCTATTCGGAGTCACGTGACTTTTGTCTGTCTCTGTTCATCTTTAGTAAAATAGATGAAATGGAAGAAATTTGAAAAAAAGGCATGTCGATTCATAAAATTAATTTTAAAAATTTGACGTTTTTAATCTGTCAGATTATATTTTTCGTGTAAGTTATTGAGATAAGGGTAATAAAACCTAAAATTGTTGAGCCGAAAACTGGAAATTAAAAGAAACCATCGGACATGCGGTATAACGAGCAGTCACAACAATTAATTTGAATATTATGCGTTTTTTTTATGAAGAGTACAATATTAATAATAGTAAATCAACAGTTTCACCCTCCAACGCTGTTCGCCGTGCTTCTCTTGCTTTAAATATCTCGGAGAGCACAATTTACCGAAAATATGAGCCAGAAAGTGAAGAATGCAAAAACGGAAGTCGACAAAGCAGTCAAGACACTGTATATAAAATGTATGTAGCTAAAGAATTTGTAACCATAAAAAATCTAAAAAATGCTTGGTTGAAGAATCTGGAGATTTTTCACATTCAGTTTCTTCCCTAAATAGATTGTGCAAGGAAATAGGCTTCAAATGGCAATGTTCTATAACAGAATATGCATGCACAGAAATTGACTTAAACTTTGCTATACGCAGCAGGTTTTTAATGTAGCAGCTGACATATCTTTATTATATTTACATTTTACGACATGTTATGTTTTCTTTAACCTGTAAATTCAGTTTGATTTCATATAAGAGAATAAACCCGTAGCAACCTTGTTTTAGAAATTGGCATATGTCAGGATAACCTACAAAACGGAATGTCATTTATTTCCCTAAAATTGCATTTTTAAGAATCGACATACGTAAAATTACTAGATTATCACGTGACTCCGAATGGGTATAAATTTGACTATACTAATTTTTAAATAATTGTAACTAAAATGTCAATAAATGACGTTTAAAAAAACGGGTTTTCGTTTTAAATCTCCCTGCAACGTGAAAAAAATAGTATATGCAACTCGGAGAGAATGCTATTTTGCTTCAGTGCAATTTCTGACTCTCGGGCTTCGCCCTCGAGTCAGAAATTGTACCTCAGCAAAATAACGCATTTCTCTCCCTCATTGCATAATTTACTATTTTTTTCTATAATAACTGTCAAAGTATTACAATTTTGGTAGCTAGGAAATTTTTATACCTCGTGTTGGTAGAACTTTTTCAAAATTATGGTTATGTGTCAATTTTGAATGTCAAAATTTATCATTCTTTCAATTTGTTGTTTAATTACAATTACCTTTAAATTTTCAAACATTTATTATGTTTATTTTCAAATATTGTAAGTTAGTAATTAATAAATTTGCAATATTTTACTATGCTGTTCGTTTTACCCACTATTATGACATATCTGTCAAAATGACAATCATCTTTTTAGTGGAAAAAAAGAACGAAAAATCTATGTACCAACATTATTAAAACTAGGAACCCTGCAGGAATGCAACTTATCCCCTAGAAAGTTGACCTTGAAAATTATTATAGAAAAAAAAGTACTTTAAATATATTTCACCTTGTAATTCAAAGAGATCTGTACCCACTTCTTGCCAAAATGTTTTTAAGATTGTATATGCAGGCCAAGCTCCTTCATGGGGTGTTAGTGCCCCACCATTATTATGATGTGATGGGCTTTTTTTGTTAGAATTTCTATAGTAGTCCAGAGAAATTAGACATTGCTCTTTGGAAAAATTCCCGGAAAGCTGGATTTTGGTATGAGCCTTGATATTGTGGTTCTAAACAAAATGTCAAAAGTCCTCATCGATCCGAGTGCCGCTAAAAATTTGAAGGGGGGGCAAAGGTGCCCAAAAACGGTATTTCGTGAATATCTCGTTAACGGTCACTTTTACAGAAAAAATATTGATTATCAAATTTGTAGCTTATGAAATTTATAACAATAAATATATCATGACTCTTATTCGTAAAAGTAACCGTTTTGGAGATAATTCGATTTACAGAGTTGAAACGTGCACTCTTTTCCACATCACCTTCGAGGTAGTGTACAAGGTGCGTTTTTTTTCATGTGGTGTTCCCAGTAGGCATATTCCACGTTTATTTTTGTTTGAAAAATGTTTATTTTAAAAAAAATTATGTTCATTAGTCAATTTTGGATTCAAAACAGGAGTTATTAATATTCATCTTCAAACTCTATTTCAATCGGTATACTTTCCTCTTCATCATGTTCTTCTTCTTCTTGTTCTTCTGCTGTCTTCTTCATTTCCATAGATTCAGTCAGGAAACGTGATAAAGTATTTTTTTCGGATTTTGTTCACAACGTTGTTTATAGTGTAGTCATAGTGACGCTCTCCAAAGCATCCTACATTTATCAGTCTACCCAATCCTCTACCTTAAAATAATTCCAAGTTTCTTAAAATTTCTTAAATAATTTGTTATAAACGTTTGAAGAAAAAATACTATATGTTATTCGGAACAAAAGTATCTTTATGTGGCTCGGCTATAATTATCTGCCTCACAAGCTCGGCAGATAAACAGTCCAGCCACGCCAAATAAAGTATAATTTTTGCTCCTAATAACATAATCTTATATTATAAGAGCCGATGCCGTCCGTAAGCACTGGTGCGCGCACACGCAGCATGAACGGCCTGCATACTAGTAAGTGGCGCTCGCGCACGAGTGGCGAGACCGCATTTGTATTGTTAACGCTGGCAAGGCCGGACGTCGGCTGGCCACCCGCCTAAGCAAGCATTTTTATTGTTAACCGTTTCTTTACGCTGGCCGGGCCAGACGTAGGCTGGCCACGAGTTCTAGTATACTATTATGCTCCTACACGAATAGCAAGCAGATGTCGCTTGAGGTTTTATGACAACAGAGGGGAACTTTTCGGAGCACATTCCTCCTCTATCTAGACTACAGTGTACTATATATGTGTTTCTTTCTATTTTTATGGGCTCTGAAACAAGGAAATTCTGGAATATTTCAAGTCGCAACTCCAATGAGATATACATGCCATTGACGAGTGTATCTATTAGTTACAACTCTGTAAATCGAATTATCTCCAAAACGGTTATTTTTACGAATAAAAGTCATGATATCTTTATTGTTAGAAATTTCATAAGCTACACATTTGATAATCAATATTTTTTCTATAAAAGTGACCGTTAACGAGATATTCATGAAATACCGTTTTTGGTGACCTTTGCACCCCCTTAAAATTTTTAGCGGCACTCGGATCAATGAGGACTTTTGACATTTTGTTTAGAACTACAATAGCAAGGCTCATACCAAAATCCAGCTTTCCGGGAATTTTTCCGAAGTTTTGCTTTTATTTTGTCTAATTTCCCTGGACTAATAGATAATATATAGCAAGGAGAAACTATTAACTAAATTTTATATAAGACTGTTTATATCTTTTTGTGCTACCAACCTATTTTTACTTGATTTCGGGTTCGTTATCTGTGACGGTAAGGTCAACTTCCCATATCCTTGTTGGTTGGTATGACAACAAAATAACTGGCCGGTTATGAATATAACGGTCCTAGGACTGTTATAGAACATTGTTTTGTATTTAGTTACTGTAGAGACAACAGTTACCCACTTTATTTAGCAAACAATATTTGTAATATTCAACAGTAATATCCCAAGTGCATTAAAATAGCCGATTAAATTTTGACTCTTTCGGAATGTTTTGCTAAGAAATATGTTAAGTAAATTTGCCACTCAACAAGAACAAGTGTGTAGCACGAGGGATTTTGGGGCAAAAAATTTACGAGATATATTTCTTCAGAGCAAAACATTGTGACGGAAAATCGTCAACATTTATTCAGGCTAGTTTACATGCACATGGGATGTTCGGCGTGATCATTTCCTGAGTAAATAGATACAATTTAGTTGGTAAAGCACCTTTCATAATCATGTTAAAATTATTCACAAGCGATTAAATTTTGACACAAATTTAACCGCGGTTAAATTTTGACGTTTGAATTTTTGTCATTATTAAACTGACAGAATCCATAGTAATTACACATTATTATGGATATGAAGGAAATAATCACTTATAATACCATGAGTAGTCAAAGTTATGTCGACTATTTTTGCGGTGGTGTCACGAATGTCCATTGCGCTTTAGTACGATTAGGACGAGTGCGCTAGCACGAGTCCTAATCCCAAGCGCAATGGACATGAGTAGTGATACCACCTCAAAAATAATCTACTTAACTTTGACTAAGAATGGTATTCGAGGGACTATTTAATGAACCAAACTACCTTTTCAAATTAGTTTTCAGTAAATCTAGCAGCAAACTACGCAATTTCTATAGTAACAGAACACTAATATTGACTTTTTCTAATAAAAATTGCATTTGTTAAAAATAGCCACTTGAATACCTTCTAGGAAGATACCGGGTGGCCATAAATATCTGAGATCCCGGTAGCCATGGAATTAGCAACTTATAAATGTTGGTTAGCATTATATTTCAATTACGATAAGTATTGGTACCTATGTAATGTAATAAAATGCAATAAGAGGAGGGGAATGTGCCCTGGATTCTGTAGTTTAGCCTACGACTCGATTATAAAAATCTCCTGTTCTAACTCCATTACTTATTGCAATCTGAAATAATTTTTGACAGATGGGAATTTTAGTTGTGGTGACATTAATGACATTGAGTTTAGTTGGATTCATCATTTTAATAAAGCGGTGTTGATTCCAAAGGTGATGTGATATCAGATATTTATGGCCACCCGGTATATCCACTGATATTTTTTTGATTGGTCAAGAAACGTCAGAATTCTGGATTTTCATTGGTCACTTTTTGACAGATGACAGGTGAACTGAATAGTCAGAAATAGTAGGACGAGAGGTCAAAATATTGCCGAAATAATTTTTGCGATTCAGATACGAGTTTCTGCGGCGACGAAAATAACGACGAGTGCTTGCACGAGTCGTTATTTTCTAAAGCAACAGAAACGAGACAATCTGAAGAGCAAAAATTGTCTGCAATATTTCGACCTAGAGTCCTATTCATCTTGACAATTTAACTTTTCATTAAAAAATAGTTACAGAAAAAATTGTCGCTGAAATAAAGCTCCTCGAAATATTGTCACTACAATAATTGTTACAGGAAAAATTGTCGCTGAAATAAAGCTCCTCGAATTATTGTCGCTGAAATAAAGCTCCTCGAATTATTGTCACTAAAATAATCGTTCGATTGGTAGTTTATTTTTAAATTGAAGACAGCCATTGGTTGACAATGACATCAGTTAAATTGTTAACGGTATTTTTATTTTTATTAGTTGATAGTGCAAAAAATTTATACGAGACTTAATCGTTTAGTGCCTTACTGGAACGGTCCTCAGAAAATAGCAAAACTCGGCTCTTCGGGCCTTGTTCTTCTAACTTTATTTGGCCTGTTCATAGGCACTTACCAATCTTGTAATGTAATATACTATTCTAGTATTATACACCGAGTTTTTTTGCTCTTCCAATATATGTTTTTATGCCAAAATGGTCTGTGTGAATGACATTGGTATGATTACTCTTTATCTAAAGTATGGTAGTCCATATTGACCTTCGGTGTTTTCACCTCTTAAGTTCTAAAAATGTTATAAATTGTTTGGTATTTGTTTGATTTGCTTAGACCAACCGTTAGTTATGTACTTTTTTCTTGCACTAAATTCTACATCTATGTATCTACTTGTAATTGTTTCAAATGTTTATCTGTTTTTTCAATCAATAATATATACATACTGAGGTGGAAAGCGTTTTATAACTGTTGACAGACTAGGTAGTTAACCAAGACGCGAAGCGTCGAGTGTACTTTATCTCGAGACAGGGATGGAACTTTTCACCGTGGTATGTATACTACTTTACTCAGAATCGGTTTTTTTTATTATTTATTTAATTAGGTAAGTTTTAAATAATAACATATATGAAACAATATAGGCAAAATGGTCACCATGTCATCCTAAGATATAATAGACTGGTAATAAATGGAGAGGTAGTTTCACTGGATAGACTAAAGCAACTGGATAAGCAGGATAGGAAAAACGCATATGAGGAGGAAGCAGAGGATGGAGAAGAGAAGATAAGAGATAGCCAAAAGAGAATGGAAGATGACTTAAGGATGGACGATCCGAAAAGTACCTCAGAAAAAGAGACCTCAAAAAAAGGAAGAACTATGAGCCAGAGATCTCCAGAAAGCAACGATTAGGTGGAACTACGAGAAAAACTACTCAAGATAACGAAGACAAGTAGATTTTCAAAAAACGAGCAAACGTAGCTACAAAGAAATGTTTGATGACGACCGAAGAAGAAATGGCTATGAAAAAGGTTAAAAGATTTAGATAAGAAGAAAAAATACAATTATACAGGAACAACATAAAAATAAAAACAATGCAGAATACAAGATATCAAAGAATTATGATATACAATAGCAAAAGAAACAGAAACAGAAAGAAAACACGAAAGAAGAATACCAGCAGTAGAGACGTGAATAAAATAAACATAGGGACATGGAATATAACTTCATTAAACGGAAAGGAGATAGAAATAACGGAAGAAATGAGCAGGTTCAAATTAGATATTTTAGGAATAAGTGAAACGAAGAAACAATGAAAAGGAAATATAAAGCTAACAAATAATTATAATTATGTTATATTACTCAGGAACAGATCCTGGACAAAGAAGTAAAGAAGGAGTGGGAATTATTATTGCCGATAGATTAAACAGAAGAGTAATAAAAGCAGAATCAATCAATACTAGAATAATAGCATTAGAAGTAGACTTGGGTCGAATTTTTCACATAATACAAATATATGCTCCAGTAGAGGGAGCAGAAGTAAATAAGAGGGAAGAATTCTAGGAACAACTACAAATGGCGATAGAGCGAAAGAAAAGAGTAACAAAATAATGATTTTAGAGGACTGGAATGCAAGGGTAGGTAGCAACATAAACACAGGATTAGGCAGTTTGGGACAATTCGGAGAAATTATACAGAACAGAAATGGGAGAAAAATGACCGAATTCCGTATAGCAAATGACCTATTAGTCTGTAATACATTTTGGTACCAACCACTAGAGGAAAAATACACTTATGTAGCAGACGAACAACGAGCAAGAAGCCTCATAGACTACGTGGTATACACTAGGGATGCACCGATACGGGTTTTTTGGCCGATACCGATATATATCGGGCGATACCGATATATATCGGCCGATACCGATATAATCGAGGCCGATATGCCGATATATCGGCCGATATATTCTCATTGCTCTCTCCACTACTTTTTCACTACATGCAAGCACGTGTGCGCCGCTACTTGCTAGATTCGGGCGGGGTAATCCCCCTAAATACGAACCCTAGCTTAGGTTTGCTTATGGAGGTGTCTTCTTGTCATTTCGTTTTAATGACGCAATTTAACACATTTTTTTTTCTTGACCTATTAGTATTGTTAACAATTTCTGATGATGCAAGACCTTGAAATGGCATCGCCTGATCGAATGTTTTTGCTGATGGACCGAGCTCTGTGTACTAGTGGTTACCGCGTCTGCTTAACATTCAGGAGGTCGTGGGTTCGATTCCCTTGGCCGTCTTCTTTGATTCAGGTTTTTAGGTGGCTTTCCTGAGTCAACAAAGTACCTTCTCTGAAGCGAATGTCGGGGCAGTACTTCTCCACCTTTCCTGGCCTCTCTTGCATTCTCCACCCATTCTGAAATTCTCGTTAGTGGCTGAAGAGGGACGCAAGGGGCCCCCAGCTGGGGGAATTTAAATGACCCTGAACCTTTACTTTTTCTTTTTTGCTGATGCAGTGCATTCCAGAAGCTGGAAGATATTTCGCTGCATGGTGCAACACACTTGAAGGAAAGCCTAATATTTTTACATAATAATTTACAAAAAATGAATTTTCAATATTAGATAGTAGTTATATTTTATACTCCATGTTGATTATTTACATTATATTGTTCATTTCTTATAATAAATATTAAAATATTAAACATTGAAAGGAAACTCACTTTTGCCGATATATCGGCTAAAAGGAAGGCCGATATGACCGATACCGATATATCCCTAATTCGGCCGATATGGCCGATATGCCGATACCGAGTATCGGTATCGGTGCATCCCTAGTATACACAAGGGAACTGGAACAAAAAATAGATGAAGTGAAAACAATAGGAGAAGCAGAACTCTCCACCCAACACAGATTAGTAAGAGCATTAATAAACGACATAAATATTAGAGAAGAAGAGAAAAAAGAATACTAGAGAATACCAGTATATAAACTAAAAGATACTGATAGGGCAAAAAAGTACAAGAATAGTACAGATGCCAAACTTGAAAAATTTGAACTAAAAAGAAAGGAAGGGACAGTGGAAGAAGTATGGAAAATATTCAAAGAAACACTTATAAAGAACGCCAGACAGATCTAATGAATAAAGAAATTTAAACAAGACACCAATAGGACCAGATGGTGGAACGAAGAAGTAAAGAGAGCAATTAGAGAGAAGAAAAAAGCATGGAAAAAATATATATACACCAAAACTCATGACGACAAAAAAGAATATATAAGAAAAAGAAACAAAGCCAAAATAGACATAAGAAAACCAAAGACTCAATGCTGGGAAGAGTTCGGACGGGAACTAGATGAACTATATACTAAAAACATCAAACATTTTTGGGGAATAGTAAAAAAGATGAGAGGAAACAAAGGAAAAGAAGTAAGAGGAATAAGAAACAAAAACAGTGAATTAAAAATGGAAACAACAGAAATTCTACAAGTATGGAAGGAATACTACGAGGAAAAATTTGAAGAAAACCGAAACCAACAGGAAGAGCTAGATGAATACGAAGATATAGATGAGGAACAACAAGAAAACGCAATAGATATCGAAATGAAGGATGTAGAAGAGGCAATTGGTACAATTAAACTAGGCAAGGTAGGGGGAGCAGAAGGTGTCGAGGCAGAGATGATAAAATTCATGAGCCCTAAAGGGAAGATATGGATACATGAAATATTTAAGAAAGCATGGAAAGAAGAACGGATTGGGAAAACAACATAATTATTCCAATCTACAAAAAAGGAGAAAGAGGAAAATGTGAAAACTACAGAGCCATCTGCCTTTCCTCTACGGTATTTAAAATGTATACGAAGATTCTACAAAAGAAACTAATACATGACATAGGCCATAAGCTAGCCGATGAACAAGCAGCGTACAGACAAGGAAAACAAACAACAGACAACATACACATAATAAGAAATATAATAGAAAGAGCAATAGAAAGAGGAGGAGAGCTGTTTGTTACACTCATAGATTTAAAGGCAGCGTTTGACAATATAAATAGAAGTCACATATGGAGGTATTTATCGGAATTACAAAAACCAAGGAAACTCATCAGAAATATTAAGAACTTGTACCAGAATGTCAAAGGAAGAGTACATATGAACGGAGAAGCTTCTGACATGTTCTTTATGACAAAAGGAATAAAACAGGGAGACAGCCTTAGTCCACTTCTATTTATAACAGTGATGGACAACATTTTATTTATATTAAATAAACGCGAATACAATAGAAGCAGTCACAGCAGTAGAATATCTTGGTTCAATAATAACAGATGATGGAAGAATAGAAGTGGACATAGCACATAGAATGAAAAAGACGAAGAACATATACTATGCAATCAACAAACCAATATTACAAAAACAAGAAATAGACAAGCAAGTGAAATTGAAAGTATACAACATAATAGCGAGACCAACATTAACATACGGGAGTGAGACAGGGACCATAAACAAAAAACATGAAAGCAAGATCAATGCAGTTGAAATGCAGTTCCGAAGAAGAATCGCGGGGAAGACCAAATGGGATAGAGAGACGAACGAAAGAATTAGACATACTCTTAAGACAAGAAGGAATGATGGACTTTATAGAAAGGAAGCAACTAAGATGGTATGGCCATATAATAAGAAAAGATGAACAATAGCTACTAAAAAAGATCACAGAGTCAACAGGAGGACGAAAGAGGAAAAGGGGTAGACCCAGAAAGCGGTGGACACAAAGGATTGAAGAAATTGGCATCAAGAGGGGCAAAACATTGGCAGATATGCAAAGAATAACCGAAAGGAGTGGAAGGACTGGACCTCACATCAGACACCCTGAAAGGGTATAAGGGAAAGAAGAAGAAGAAGTAATACGTAGTTTTACCAGTGTTTAATAAGTCACTTTAACAAAGGAATCTGCAAAGCTGTTGCTAGGAAACATGGCAAGTTCATTGAAAGTGGCGTTTTAGCTAACCGGGAAAAACAAAGTAAACAATGGCTCGCTTTCCTACTGTTTTGAAGATCAGAAATGTATTATTATTAACCGATTGTGAGTAAAATAGTATACAAACCTCGGCGAAAAGTTTCATTCCTGTCTGGCGATAAAGTTAAACTCAACGCTTACGACAGTAATGAAACGCTTTCCACCTCGATGTGTAATATACTATTATTCACAATCAGTTTTTGTTATTTTTATCGCAGTTTAATAAGTTACTTTAACCCTTTATCATTCTTAGGTCGATTAAGCGACCATTTATAAAACTCGTACTTCTGTTAATGCGCGCAAGCTGAAATTCTACCAGTTATGTCCCAATGTTTTCCAAAACGCGCAGTGGTCGTTAATTCGCCCATATATCAAATAGCGCGCGCATGCCAGACTAAGTGGTTGATTAATCAACCATTGCGCATTTAGTGTGCTAGCTACTCATGTGTGTGTTCGGTGCATCTAACTAAAGCTGTTTTTAGTGCCAAAACTGTGATAACAGGTAATGTAACGCACAGATACAGATTACTACTAATTTGTGAATAACCTTATGATGGAATCTTTCCTAAACCCTAACTGTTAATCGCAAAATATGAAATTTTCTAAAGATAACCTCACTTTTAGTAAAACCCGCAATTTTAGATTTTTTAAATTTTTCTTAAAAGTATTTGCATTTTGCGGAATTTTGTATGCAATTGAAGTATAATATAGCCCAAATTATGACAGTACTTGTTTATTTTCTATTTATTTTCTACCGCTTGGAAGTACCACCTGTCCAAAATTTATTACTGTAATTTTATTTTCAGTTTCGATCGTTTACTATGTCACGATTAAATTTTAACTATTTAGAGGGTCTTAAATCCAGTGAACTCTTTGATTGGGTAGATGGCATAACTGAAGACCAGGCATTAGATTCAGATGTAGGCGGTGATAGCGACGCGGAAGATGGACCTTCAGATGTTATGCCATCGCAGAGTAGGCAATTTTCCCAAAGAGTTCCAGTACCAAAGCCTTGTAAGTTTTGTTTTAGATTCTGTAACAAGTCGTTTTCAAAGTTTTCAATTTTACTAGCGAATAATCTGCAACAACCCAGTACTTGTTCTACTTCTACTGTGGGTCCTGCCACTAGAAATTTATTGGGAAAGAGAAAAATCTATGCAACGTCAAATGATAACTTAGACTTTGACTCGGATGACTCCACAAAGGACCCCAGCTATGACATCAATAAAGATGTAAGCGACTCGAGTGAAAATGAAACACGATTACTAGCCCAAAACTTGGATTTAGAAAATGAATTAGATGAAGTAGCTGAAAATGAGCGTGATGTTGACACAGACCTTAATAATTATTACAGCGATAGTAGTAGTAATGACAGCAATAATGAGGATGACGCGTTTCAGTTCACTAATCAACCCTCCACTCCCAATAAATACAACGCTTATAATTTTTCTGAAAATTGTGGCCCAACCTCCCACGTAAACACAGAATCACCAATTAAAATTTTCGAAAATGTATTTAGCAAGGATCTTTTAGAGCAAATTCTGCAGCAATCAAATGTTTACGCACAACAAAAAGGTGTAAATTTAAACTTGGGAATAGAAGAGCTTAGGGCCTTTATAGGAGTATTGATAATAATAGGTTTTCATAGATTACCGAGCTTAAGGCTTTATTGGTCAACTAATAAAAACTTCAAAGTAGATCGAGTTGCAGAAATATTTTCACAAAAACGGTTTTTACAAATATTGCGATATATCCACGCAAACAACACCGATAATATGCCAAAGAGGGGTGAACCCAATTTTGACAAATTGTATAAAATACGCCCCATTATTGAAGCTATAAATAATGCTTGTAAAGAGCTTTACGTCCCACAAAGATGTTTGTCTGTAGACGAGAGCATGGTGGGCTTCAAGGGTAGATCCAGTATGAAACAATACATGCCCATGAAGCCCACCAAGCGTGGTTTCAAGATATGGGTGTTAGCTTGTGCAGTCACAGGGTACGTTCTAAAGTTTCAAGTATATCAGGGCAAAGAAGATTCCAAAAAAATGTACACCTTAGGAGAAAGAGTGGTTCTTACGCTTGCAAAAGATTATTTGTCCAAGGGTTATTGTATATTCTTTGATAACTTCTTCAGCTCCTTCAAATTACTACATTGTTTGTTGAACAACATTACCTTTAGTTGTGGAACGTTCCGCACCAACCGGAAACATTATCCAAAGAACCTTCTAAAAGAAGATAAGCTCTTACAATATGGTGAATCAGACTTTGCGCAATCTGATGACATCTCCATTACAAAATGGAAAGATCGTGGCAAGAAGTCAGTAGTTTTGATATCATCTATGCATAATCCAAGTCAAATAACGAAAGTCCTGAGAAGAAATAAGGAAGGCGAACGTGTAGAAGTCAGTTGCCCTGTAGCCATATCTGACTACAATCGATATATGGGCGGTGTTGACCGCTTTGATCAGCTGCACGCGTGTTATAATATTTCTTGGAAATCAAAAAGATGGTGGGTGAAACTGCTGTATTATTTTATTGACGCTGCAATTGTCAATTCTTATATATTATATAAACTAGCTCTTGTGAAAAATGATAATTCAGCAAAACCAATGTCCCACCTAAATTTTAGAAGTATATTGGCGAATGAACTGATTGGTGAATTTTGTGGTAGAAAAAGAAGAGGTCCTACAGCTAGTATAAAAAAAATTAAAAAGAAAAATGGTAGAGCAGTGTCGATAGACAACGAAACTAGAAAAACAAATGTTGGAGAACACTTACCCATCAAAGGTACTTCTAGAAGATGCGCCCAATGCAGTACATCAAAGAAAAGCACAAGATCACACATGATGTGTAAAAAGTGTGACGTTGCCCTATGCTTAGACTGTTTTGCGGTGTTTCATGAAAAATAAATATAATGTATTATAATCTAAAGTTGCTTTTGTAATATTACTCCACTATATTATGTAGTATTTCTAAATAAAATGTAATGCAGTGTCTAAACATTTACAACTGGTTGATTAATCAACCAACAGTATATGAGTGCATAGAGGTTCACTGGTTGAAATATCGACCACAGTCTACAGCCTAAACGGTAAAATTTTGAAAAAAAAATCATTCTTGAAAATAGTCTCTAGTCAAGTGATATACCTATTTCTGACCAAAAAGTTAGATATTTTTACTAAAAATAGTTTTGCCCTATAAAGGGTTAACAAAGGAACACTACTACTCTCTAGCAAAAATTCACAATTTTCAAAGTAGTTTTTAATATTACTTCATTTTCTAGTTGATGGCTTGTGCCATTTAGAATATACGCGATTAAACAAAGTATCTGTCTTTGTGTTGTTGCAATACCGCCTTTGATTGACAGAATTAATCATGTTTCATTGTTGCTTATAAAATTATACAGTGTCCGTCATACATTTGGACACACGGAAAATTGTTTCATTATCCATTTATCAGACAATTTTATTCTTGATAAATGTCTCTACATCTTCTCAAATTAAAAATGTACTTGCAAAAATTCAAATATCCTCTTTTGTATACAGGGGAGGTTTGAAAATATGAAAATGGCTCAAAAATAAGGTACCTTATTTTTCAAAATAAAACAAATGTTAATTGCAAATATTTGTTATAACATCTTTAGTAAAAATTATAATTGATTTGAATTATAATTTATGTTTGGATCTTTCGATATTAAATTTTTTTGAAGATGCCTGTTATTTGACACAAAAATGAGATTTTTTAGCACAAACTCGAATCACGTGATATCCTGGTTGCTAAGTAAGGGAAACTCAAGTTCGGCAGTACCCCTTTATCGTATCCATTGATAAATTAACGTTGAAGTGTCTCATTTGGTAATACACAGGGTGGTAAGGATAGGGAAAACGAGTGAAGATTGTTTTTCGGAGCAGGTGGCTGTGACTTCATATTTGATACCTACTTTCAATTCTAAGCAACCCCTTCAAATAACATTTTTGTCTATTTTGAAAGATAAGGGTACTTTATTCTTGAACCATTTTCATATTTTTGAACTTCCCCCGTATACGAAAGAAGATATTTAAATTTTGGCAAGTGCATTTTTAATTTAAGAAATGGAGGGCCTTTTATCAGGAATACAATTTTCTGATAAATTGATAATAAAAAAAATCCATGTGTTTAAATTTATGACGTATACTGAAACTGAGCGTTCCTCGAGATTCATAGGGCTACATTTGTGTTATCATGAGGGCCACACATGACAACCAGTTGAAGTCATTTAATGAAAATTATTGCAGAATTACATAAATTATCTCAATTAATCGCTACAGTGTCCGTTGTGCGGATCGCAGGTGTGCTTGCTGTTATATCCGCACCATCTTATTATTATATACTCTTATATACTCAATGTATATGTTACATAATCTAGTATTAGTCAAGTAATTGATATTCCTATTTAATAGTTATTCTTATTTTATTACTTCATGGATGGTTAGGCACTCATATGCCACTTCCTAGATGATGCAATACACACGCCACTTCCTAGATGATGCAATACACACATGTGTGTGCTGGACTTTTGATGACCATTAAATTGGCTATCAAACCATACACTATCCGCCTATTTCAAAAATCATGTGTTGGTCACGTAATACCAATCCTTGTTTTTTTCCAGTCTTTGATCTAGAAGACATGACGTAAATACCACAACCACCAACAAAATGTTTAGTGGGTATATAAAGTGACAAATCTGATATTCATACAAGTCATTCTTAAGAGGAGGTTATGCAGTACGTAATACTCCCTAATTTTATTATTATTGAAACTTATTAAAGAACACCTGTCAAATAAATCTTGTGAGGTCTTTAAAACTTCAACTCGTCCACGAACTTCACTTTGCAAAGGGCTGCATGTTTGACATACCTGCTGTATGGTATATTATACCGGGTACTGACTTGCGCGACGTACCATAGGAATTTGCATAGTAAATTCCTTATGTTCAATTATTTGCTCCCCTTATTATTTTAGAGCTAAAGTGTAAATACATTTTTTGTAGAGAAAAAAATACTGCATCAATTCATACTGTTGCTAACAGTTTTTCATTTTCCGGAACCGAAGGAATGTAAAAAATCAAACTAGCATTTTTACAAAAATCAGTGAAGCCATGGAATTATTGAAACAAGCCAATGCTAACGCAAGTGCGTGCGGGGTGATCATCCAGCCACTGTCGTCAAAACATTGAATGTATTGTCGTTTTTCTCCTTTTGGTGTAATTTCTGGACCTCATTACTGCACCTACAATTATTTAATAACTTGCCTGTAGCTTTAAACTTAAATGTATCAGTCTATTTTGGAATTTGCCGATAGGGATATTTTACAATAAACAAGGATTACTTGACGAACGTTCACCATTAAACCATTTTTGTTATGGACAAGATTCAGGTACCTTAGAGACGTTAAGCAGACCATAATTAATAATGAATTATTATAAACGTCAAACATCAATGACAAACAACACATATTGTCGCCCCACACGCACTTGCGTTGGCATTAGCTTGTTTCAATAATTCCATGGCTTCACTGATTTTTGTAAAAATGCTAGTTTGATTTTTTACATTCCTTCGGTTCCGGAAAATGAAAAATTGTTACCAACAGTATGAGTGGATGCAGTATTTTTTTCTCTACAAAAAATATATTTACACTTTAGCTCTAAAATAATTAGGGGAGCAAATAATTGAACATAAAGAATTTACTATGCAAATCCCTATGGTGCGTCGCGCACGTCAGCACCTGCTATACAGAGAGTTTATTATAACGCGCAATGTGTATAGAGGAGTGAATTCTGTTGATAGAATGATATACAGATTTCAGTTTACAAATATGCGGGTTATTAAATGTTATATTCCCTGTTATTTTAATGCTGCTTTTTTAAGAAAATTAAATTCATATATTGCATTTTAAAATAAACGCATTTACACATGGTGTGGCATACCCTTAGAAACCAATAGTAACAATCAAGTTTGGGAAAATACGCTCGATTTTTTAGCCTTATAACCAACATTCTGCCTTTTCAAAAATTCCCGCAATCTAGCAAATTTACTGATATCAACATTATGTCTAACATTCAATATCGTTTGGAGCTTTGAATATCTTGACCACAGTGTGGAAGCTTTATTCTGTGGAGCCAATTCAGAAAAATATGTAAGGCGACATTTTTGGGAAAATATCATTAACAATTAATTGTTACAGAAGCTGCAAACAGTACTTAATAATAATTACTGAACTGTCAAAATCAATAAGCTTCCCATGTTACTTAGCAGCAGCGTCACAAGTTCCTTTGTTAAAGTAACTTATTAAACTGCGATAAAAATAACAAAAACTGATTGTGAATAATAGTATATTACACATCGAGGCGGAAAGCGTTTCATTACTGTCGTTAGCGTTGAGTTTAACTTTATCGCCAGATAGGAATGAAACTTTTCGCCGAGGTTTGTATACTATTTTACTCACAATCGGTTAATAATAATACATATCTGATCTTCAAAACAGTAGGAAAGCGAGCCATTGTTTACTTTGTTTTTCCCGGTTAGCTAAAACGCCACTTTCAGTGAACTTGCCATCTTTCCTAGCAACAGCTTTGCAGATTCCTTTGTTAAAGTGACTTATTAAACACTGGTAAAAATACGTATTACTTCTTCTTCTTTTTCTTATACCCTTTCAGGGTGTCTGATGTGAGGTCCAGTCTTTCCACTCCTTTCGGTTATTCTTTGCATATCTGCCAATGTTTTGCCCCTCTTGATGCCAATTTCTTCAATCCTTTGTGTCCACCGCTTTCTGGGTCTACCCCTTTTCCTCTTTCGTCCTCCTGTTGACTCTGTGATCTTTTTTAGTAGCTATTGTTCATCTTTTCTTATTAAGTTTATGGCCATACCATCTTAGTTGCTTCCTTTCTATAAAGTCCATTATTCCTTCTTGTCGTAGAGTATGTCTAATCCCATTTGGTCTTCCCCGCGATTCTACTTAGGAACTGCATTTCAACTGCATTTCAACTGCATTGATCTTGCTTTCATGTTTTTTGTTTATGGTCAATGTCTCACTCCCGTATGTTAATATTGGTCTCGCTATTATGTTGTATACTTTCAATTTCACTTGCTTGTCTATTTCTTGTTTTTGTAATATTGGTTTGTTGATTGCATAGTACATGTTCCTCGTCTTTTTCATTCTATGTGCTATGTCCACTTCTATTCTTCCATCATCTGTTATTACTGAACCAAGATATTCTACTGCTGTGACTACTTGTATTGTATTCCCGTTTATTTCTATTTTGCTTACCTTCTCCGTTTTTTTGATATTTATAATCATTATTTTTGTTTTGTTAGTGTTTACCTCCATTCCCATGTTCTCTATTTCTTCACTCCATATTTTAACCAGTCCCTTCATTTTATTGTGAGTGTCTGCTGTAAGTATTATATCATCTGCGTACATTAGATTGTCTACTTTGATTGGCCTTAGTTGGTAATGTCCTATTTGTGATTGGAGATGTTGTGTTTTTGTTCTTGTATTTAATAAAATGTTGTCCATCACTGTTATAAATTAATAGAAGTGGACTAAGGCTGTCTCCCTGTTTTATTCCTTTTGTCATAAAGAACGTGTCAGAAGCTTTTCATATGTACTCTTCCTTTGACATTCTGGTACATGTTCTTAATATTTCTGATGAGTTTCCTAGGTGTTTGTAATTCCGATAAATATCTCCATATGTGACTTCTATTTATATTGTCAAACGCTGCCTTTAAATCTATGAGTAACAAACAGCTCTCCTCCTCTTTTTATTGCACTTTCTGTTATATTCCTTATTATGTGTATGTTGTCTGTTGTTTGTTTTCCTTGTCTGTACGCTGCTTGTTCATCGGCTAGCTTATGACCTATGTAGTGTATTAGTTTCTTTTGTAGAATCTTCGTATACATTTTAAATACTGTAGAGGAAAGGCTCTGTAGTTTTCACATTTTCCTGTTTCACCTTTTTTGTAGATTGGAATAATTATGTTGTTTTCCCAATCCTCTGGTATCCGTTCTTCTTTCCATGCTTTCTTAAATATTTCATGTATCCATATCTTCCCTTTAGGGCCCATGAATTTTATCATCTCTGCCGCGACACCATCTGCTCCCCCTGCCTTGCCTAGTTTAAGTGTACCAATTGCCTCTTCTACAACCTTCATTTCAATATCTATTGCGTTTTCTTGTTGTTCCTCATCTGTATCTTCGTATTCATCTTGCTCTTTCTGTTGGTTTCGGTTTTCTTCAAATTTTTCCTCGTAGTATTCCTACCATACTTGTAGGATTTCTGTTGTTTCCATTTTTAATTCTTTGTTTTTGTTTCTTATTCCTCTTACTTCTTTTCCTTTGTTTCCTCTTATCTTTTTTACTATTCTCCAAAAATGTTTGATGTTTTTAGTATATAGTTCATCTAGTTCCCGTCCGAACTCTTCCCAGCATTGAGTCTTGGCTGTTCTTAAGTCTATTTTGGCTTTGTTTCTTTTTCTTATATATTCTTTTTTGTCTTCATGATTTTTGGTGTATATATATATTTTCCATGCTTTTTTCTTCTCTCTAATTGCTCTCTTTACCTCTTCGTTCTACCATCTGGTCCTCTTGGTGCCTTGTTTAAATTTCTTTATTCCTCAGATCTGTCTGGCGTTCTTTATAAGTGTTTCTTTGAATATTTTCCATACTTCTTACACTGTCCCTTCCTTTCTTTTTAGTTCAAATTTTTCAAGTTCGGCATCTGTGTTATTCTTGTATTTTTCTGCCCTATCAGTATCTTTTAGTTTATATATTACTGGTATTCTCTCGTATTCTTTTTTCTCTTCTTCTGTAATATTTATGTCGTTTATTAATGCTCTTACTAATCTGTGTTGGGTGGAGAGTTCTGCTTCTCCTATTGTTTTCACTTCATCTATTTTTTGTTCCAGTTCCCTCGTGTATACCACGTAGTCTATGAGGCTTCTTGCTCCTCGTACGTCTGCTACATAAGTGTATTTTTCCTCTAGTGGTTGGTACCAAAATGTATTACCGACTAACAGGTCTTTTTGCTATATGGAATTCGGTAATTTTTCTCCCATTTCTGTTCTGTATCATTTCTCCGAATTGTCCCAAACTGCCTAATCCTGTGTTTATGTTGCTATCTACCCTTGCATTCCAGTCCCCTAAAATTATGGAAAATTCGAATCCCATAGTGGTACTCATACCTATGATACGAGGCACAAAGATAACTTTTACAGTGATTTTTATAGACTGTCCAAATCACATAACGGACCTAATTATTGGGCAATCAAATTTTTTAATACTGTTCCTTATAACATCAGGAGCATGCCTTTAACTAAATTCAAAAATATGATTAAACAAATACTGCTCGAAAACCCACTCTATGATGTAAGTGAATTTTTTAAAATAAATTTTGTGTGAACCAATGGATTGACGAGATTAACATGTGTAAATATCTCTGTACAGATAAACTGCATCAATAAATAAATAAATAAATAAACGACTTATCGACTGGCCTATTACCACTATCGACATTGTTTATTGTTTTTTTTTAAATTTGAATATCTGAAAGATTACTTGAAACAGAATATCCCATGAGTATCAACATTTTTACAAAGTACTTGTGCACCTAAGTGCAGGCACCTGTATGTGCAAATATATTATATGGTTGCTAACTGTAATTTATATGAAAATTTATATGCGCATATTATTATTAATTATCATTTTACAATAATACTGATAAAGGATTATAATTGTTACTATTAAATATTTTAGCTGCTTTAGAAAAGTGTTTTAACATTTTTTATTTGTTTCATGCTTATTGGTAAAGCATTCTATATTTGTGGCTCTATTCCAGATATAAATCTTTGGTTTCCATCATATTTATAGCAGGATTGAGCCGATTTAAATCACGAATAAAATCATGATTTAAATCAAGTGATTTAATTTTAAAAATAATAGATTTTAAATCGTAGTTTTTATGTTGCTAAATTGTTTTAAAAAATAACATTATTATTAAAATATAGTTATAGTAGTCCAGAGAAATTAGACAAAATAAAAGCAAAACTTCGGAAAAATTCCCGGAAAGCTGGATTTTGGTATGAGCCGTGATATTGTGGTTCTAAACAAAATGTCAAAAGTCCTCATCGATCCGAGTGCCGCTAAAAATTTTAAGGGGGTGCAAAGTTCACCAAAAACGGTATTTCGTGAATATCTCGTTAACGGTCACTTTTACAGAAAAAAATATTGATTATCAAATTTGTAGCTTATGAAATTTCTAACAATAAAGATATCATGACTTTTATTGGTAAAAGTAACCGTTTTGGAGATATATCGATTTACAGAGTTGAAACGTACACTATTTTCTTCTTCAGACTCTATTTCAATCGGTATGCTTTCATCTTCATCATCTTCTTCTTCTTCTGGTTCTTCTGCTGTCTTGTCTATTTCCATAGATTCAGTCAGGAAACGTGATGGATCTACATCTTCAGTGGAGTCGCAAGTATCTAGGTCATTTATATCGGGTGTTACATTTAAGCAAGACTGACGAGATAAAGTTTTTTTTTTTCGGATTTTTTTCACAACGTTGTTTATAGTGTAGTCATAGTAACGCTCTCCAGAGCACCCTACATTTATCAGTCTACCCAATCTCCTACCTTAAAATAATTCCAGGTTTCTTAAAATTTCTTAAATAATGTGTTATAAACGTTTGAAGAAAAAATACTATGTTATTCGGAACAAAAGTATCTGTATGTGGCTCGGCTGTAATTATCTGCCGAGCTTGCGAGTCCAGCCACGCCAAATAAAGTATAATTTTTGCTCCTAATAACATAATATACTATTATCTACTCCGGTGGGATAAGTAACTCAATACGTCACTCATTTGACACTATTTCAGTTAGGTAATGAAGCTCATTACACCACTCAGTAATGTAATGGTTTCATTACGCAACTGAGTTGTGTAATGACTTCATTACGTAACTGAAATAGTGTCAAATGAATGACATAATGACATTTCCCTACTAAAATATTTTTGAAAATGACAGATCTGACATTTTTCTTAATGCACTTATCTCAATTTTAGGCAGTCGTAGATAAAATTTTGTACAATACATGTGTGATAATGCATCATTAATATACTTGTGTGCTTACACACACGTATATTAATGATGCTGTTATCCCACTTGTATAGTAAATAACTATTATGCTCCTACACGAATAGCAAGCAGATGTTCCTTGAGGTTTTATGACAACGGAGGGGAACTTTTCGGAGCACATTCCTTCTCTATCTAGACTACAGTGTACTATATATGTGTTTCTTTCTATTTTTATGGGCTCTAAAACAAGGAAATTCTGGAATATTTCAAGTCGCAACTCCAATGAGATATGCATGCCATTGAGGAGTGCATCTATTCGTTACAACTCTGTAAATCGAATTATCTCCAAAACGGTTACTTTTACGAATAAAAGTCATGATATCTTTATTGTTAGAAATTTCATAAGCTACACATTTGATAATCAATATTTTTTCTGTAAAAGTTAACGAGATATTCACGAAACTCGCATCCTCATACCAAAATGGCTCTCTTTACACACTAAATACATAAATATCTATTTTAATGTATATCTTTTGTTTTTTATACTTTTCCTTACATATACTGCTAAAATTTTTTTTCCATATGAAATCTAAGTTCATCTTTTTTACGTTTTCTGCTTGGAAAGATCTTTTTCCATGGGGATCTTTTGTTTCTAAAATCTTTTCTTACATTTCCTGTTTTAAAAATCCTTTTTATATGGATCTTTAGTATTTTAAATCTTTTCTCATGATTTCTGCTTAAAAAAACTCTTTTTATATAAATATTTGGTGTTTAACCTTTTCTTATGTTGTCTGCGAAATCTTTTTTTCATGTGGACATTTTGTTTTTTAAATCTTAACGTTTTCTGCTTAAAAACTCTTTTCGTATGAAGCTTTTGTTTTTAAATACCTATTCTTTTATGGTTTCTGCTTGAAAAACACTTTTTTAATGTATATATTTTGTTTTTTGTACCTTTCCTTACATATACTGCTTACATTTTTTTTTCACATGAAATCTTAAGTTTTTACGTTTTCTGCTTGGAAAGATCTTTTTCCATGGGGATTTTTTGTTTTTAAAATCTTTTCCTACGTTTCCTGTTTTAAAAATCCTTTTTATATGGATCTTTAGTATTTTAAATCTTTTCTCTTGATTTCTGCTTAAAAACTCTTTTCGTATGAAGCTTTTGTTTTTAAATACCTATTCTTTTATGGTTCCTGCTTAAAAAACACTTTTTTAATGTATATCTTTTGTTTTTTTACCTTTCCTTACATATACTGCTTACATTTTTTTTTCACATGAAGTGTAAGTTTTTAGGTTTTCTGCTTGGAAAGATCTTTTTCCATGGGGATTTTTTGTTTTTAAAATCTTTTCTTACATTTCCTGTTTTAAAAATCCTTTTTATATGGATCTTTAGTATTTTAAATCTTTTCTCATGATTTCTGCTTAAAAAGCTCTTTATATAAATATTTGGTGTTTAACCTTTACTTATGTTTTCTGCGTAATCTTTTTTTCATGTGGACATTTTGTTTATTAAATCTTTTCTTACGTTTTCTGCTTAAAAACTTTTTTCGTATGAAGCTGTTGTTTTTAAATACCTATTCTTTTATGGTTTCTGCTTAAAAAACACTGCTTTAATGTATATCTTTTGTTTTTTGTACCTTTCCTTACATATACTGCTTAAAAACATTTTTTTTCACATGAAATCTAAGTTCTTCATCATTTTTACGTTTTCTGCTTGGAAAGATCTTTTTCCATGGGGATCTTTTATTTTTAAAATCTTTTCTTACATTTCCTGTTTTAAAAATACTTTTTATATGGATCTTCAGTATTTTAAATCTTTTTTCATGATTTCTGCTTAAAAAACTCTTTATATAAGTATTTGGTGTTTAACCTTTTTTTATGTTGTCTGCGTAATTTTTTTTTCATGTGGACATTTTGTTTTTTTAAATCTTTTCTTACGTTTTCTGCCTAAAAACTTTTTTCGTATGAACTTTTGTTTTTAAATACCTATTCTTTTATGGTTTCTGCGTAAAAACACTTTTTTAATGTATATCTTTTGTTTTTTGTACTTTTCCTTACATGTACTGCTTAAATTTTTTTTTTCACATGAAATCTAAGTTGTTCATCTTTTGTACGTTTTCTGCTTGGAAAGATCTTTTTCCATGGGGATATTTTGTTTTTAAAATCTTTTCCTACATTTCCTCTTTTCAAAATACTTTTTATATGGATCTTTAGTATTTTAAATCTTTTCTCACGATTTCTGCTTAAAAAACTCGTTATATAAATATTTGGTGTTGAACCTTTTCTTATGTTTTCTGCGTAATTTTTTTTTCATGTGGACATTTTGTTTTTTAAATCTTTTCTTACGTTTTCTGCTTAAAAACTCTTTTCGTATGAAGCTTTTGTTTTTAAATACCTATTCTTTTATGTTTTCTGCTTAAAAAACACTTTTTTAATGTTTATCGTTTGTTTTTTGTACCTTTCCTTACATATACTGCTTAATTTTTTTTTCCACATTAAATCTAAGTTCTTCATCTTTTTTACCTTTCCTGCTTAGAAAGATCTTTTTCATGGGGATCTTTTGTTTTTAAAATCTTTTCCTACATTTCCTGTTTTAAAAATACTTTTTATATGGGTCTTTAGTATTTTAAATCTTTTCTCATGATTTCTGCTTAAAAAACTCGTTATATAAATATTTGGTGTTGAACCTTTTCTTATGTTTTCTGCGTAATTTTTTTTTCATGTGGACATTTTGTTTTTTAAATCTTTTCTTACGTTTTCTGCTTAAACACTTTTCGTGTGAAGCTTTTGTTTTTAAATACCTATTCTTTTATGGTTTCTGCTTAAAAAACACTTTTTTAATGTATATCTTTTGTTTTTTGTACATTTCCTTACATCCACTGCTTTAAAAAAAATTCACATGAAATCTAAGTTCTTCATCTTTTGTACGTTTTCTGCTTGGAAAGATCTTTTTCCATGGGGATATTTTGTTTTTAAAATCTTTTCCCTACATTTCCTGTTTTCAAAATACTTTTTATATGGATCTTTAGTATTTTAAATCTTTTCTCATGATTTCTGCTTAAAAAACTCGTTATATAAATATTTGGTGTTTAACCTTTTCTTATGTTTTCTGCGTAATTTTTTTTTCATGTGGACATTTTGTTTTTTAAATCTTTTCTTACGTTTTCTGCTTAAAAACTCTTTTCGTGTGAAGCTTTTGTTTTTAAATACCTATTCTTTTATGGTTTCTGCTTAAAAAACACTTTTTAATGTATATCTTTTGTTTTTTGTACCTTTCTTTACATATACTGCTTACATTTTTTTTTCACATGAAATTTAAGTTCTTCATCTTTTTTTACGTTTTCTGTTTGGAAAGATATTTTTCCATGGGGATCTTTTGTTTTTAAAATCTTTTCTTACATATCCTGTTTTAAAAATACTTTTTATATGGATCTTTAGTATTTTAAATCTTTTCTCACGATTTCTGCTTAAAAAACTCTTTATATAAATATTTGGTGTTTAACCTTTTCTTCTGCGTAATCTTTTTTTATGTGGACATTTTGTTTTTTAAATTTTTTCTTCCGTTTTCTGTTTGCGCTCGCCTGAACTTTTTCAACATGTAATAGAAATACCTAATAGTATCCAACAGAGTATTTGTATAATAATATCTTTAAAAGTAGTTAATCATAACATTTATGACAGATGCTAAGTAATTGTCACACTCTTAACCTATTTGTTTGTATCTTTTTGTAAGTACACTCCTAGACAAAGGTGAATTTTGGAAATCAAAGGCCTCTTTGTGTTTTTATATTTACAAAACAGACTATACTATACTTTTATACCGATTTATGTTAGATAGTGTGAACATGGGCAGTCTAATGAGCTGCAATACAGTTTATGTGCTTTATATGTGTTAGACTGAAATAGACTTATATGTGACTTAAAGTCTAGTATCTGTCTAATGCATACAAAGCCCTTAAACTATATTCTTACTCATTTGATTTTGTACGTTTACATTATCCACCACCAATTTGCACAATTTGCACAAGAGGCGAGTACGTAATATTCAAGTTTTCTGTGCACGCATTTAAATTCCCGCTGATTGTTTCTTCAGCATTATTTCTAAGCTACCCATGTTCACAACCTTGTTTTTGAAGAGAACACATGACATCTGTTTTACAATGCGTGCACTATTTGGAAGCATATTCTAAGCAAGTGTCAGCAAAAACAGCACTGATAGCCGACATTACAACCGACTATAATCTATTGATTATGCCCTTAATGCATAAATGACTATTAAAGCGGTCATATTCAGAACAGAAAATATTAATTGTCCCAGTTTTTTTGTCTTTGATAGTACATCAGAGTAGACTAAAAATGTTCTATTTTGAAGAAATGACACCAGCGTAGTTGTAATATTCTTGTGCTTTATTGAAATATATATTTATTTAAAAGTTATTGAAATATAATGTTTTTTCTTCTTTTCAGAGCCACCTTCTCCCCATTGTTACGCAGTTCAAAGGGCAAACACTACAGACTAGAGTTCTTCAAAGAAGCTACTAGCTACTATGAGCAACCACATCCATTTACAAGCCTATTCAGCAAGATGGAAATTCGAGCAAGCAGCATACAACCTATGTTGTTATTTTTCGCATTAGATCAGAAAGAAAATATCTTCGAGGATTACTAAAAATTTTATTATATAGAAACTGCATCTCGAAATTATATTATATGGTTGACATGTCATCTTTGATTATTCTAAATGTTTGAATCTGTTTATCACGATGCAGTTGAATTTTTTGCAATTTTTAATATTGCTCCAACATATATAGCATTTGGGAGTTATTCAACATCATTCCTATTTACAACATTTTGTTGTTTGTTGGTTTGCTGCAGTGTTTGTATTAATCATAAAGTTGTTATTATTTTACTAACAATATGCAGCATTATATTTCGCATTTACAATGGGTAAAGCTAATTATGCCATCGTTAACAAATCTTCTAACTTTATCTGTTTCTGTGGTTTTTTGTTTTCTAACTTTTCACAACATAGTTGGTGTTGAGTGGGGCACAACATCTTTTCCCGTTGTTTATTTTTCATTTTTGTGCATTGTCTAGTTCCTTCGATCAATCGCTGTCCAGACACAATCTGGAAGCAGGATTGAACGGAAATGAGTGCAGTGAAGATAACTAAAGAAAACCAGCAATCTTGGCAGCAATTGTGCACTTACCAGCTTTTCAGCGATTACGGTGCGAATATGTTATGGGTTATTTTACAGCAAAGTTTCTCTTTAAAGCTGATATTGTTATTTACCCGTAGAACATGTCAAATTTACATTAAGTGTACTCTTCAGGCTGGGAAAATTTCGGTCTGCAGGAATGCTCATCTCCCACTATATGTGGTTTATTAGCCGACGTGTTCTCAAGTGAAGGTCTTGGGACAAGTTGAGCCTCAATGGTTTTACAAGAATTATTTATAAGGAGTTGAAGAAAATAACCGACTTTTTTACTTAGAGCATTTAAAAATGTATTACAAGTTTACCACTTTGAGTATAACTTTAATTTAAATAACAATATTTTAAGAGCGTTATAGATAAGTAACTGCTTCAAAAAATTTGTCACTATATATACCAACACAAGGGGATATGTGTGGGTCGATAAATCTGCTGGGAAAACATGGACATTACATGTACGTGTGAATTGTCATCATCCAACAGAATGCAGAAATGACTAATAAAGATTCTTAATATTAGTTAAATATATCAATTATAAGCATAATTATACATAGGTATCTTAGATGTACTGTATAGGTGTCATAGAGGTATCGTAGATGGATTTTCCTATGAAAATGGAAGTTCAGTAGAATGACCTTCCAAATCAACTATTGGTAGCCTAAAAGGATCTCTTCGATTTGGTTGACGGATTAAAGCTCAACCGTAAAAGAATTTACTTTTAAAATCGGCTGTTGAATATTCATCTCAATGTGGATTGATGGACGTTTAGATGGCTTCTTTATCTTCTTGATAATTTTTCTCAATCTCATTAGTTGAACAAAAGAATTGATTTTGTAGAACAGCACATCTTTCTTTTAAGTAATATATGCCTTCTCCAGTTGAAGCAGCATAAGGTGTTGGTGAAATTATTACAGTATTTAAAGACGTGGGTATTGAATACACATGATAAAGTGTAAATTGACTTTTATCAAGTATTGGTACATGTAATAGAAATAGTACGTGTTCCTCAGTAATATAAAAATCGACTGAAATAGTTCTTTCAAATAGAATAGCATTTTGTGAGTAAAATTCGTCTTCGGTATGATACTGTGAAATTTGGCTTTTCATGAATTCGAGTTGACTTTCAGTTATTATGCTTAAATGTAATACATTTAGTTGTGTGAAGCTTAATCCGGTTTGCAAGTTTTGTATCGTTCTGTGGAATTCTTCTACGTTTAATTGTAGTAACATTATAGTGTTTTTCTGTTGTTGTAAATTAATTATTTGCAATGTATTATTCAAAATTTGGAAGTTGCCAGTTATATTTTGAAGTACTTTCGTGTATTCCTGCATTAATTCTGTATTTAACGATATTTGTTTATTAAAATGGGTTTTTTTGATTTTGAGCCAAAATTTTTATTGCATTATCATATCTTTCACCATCTTCCGCGTCTACATTTCCTGATATGAATTTAAAGACTGACCCTAGTCCGTTTATTAAGCCGCGTTTTATCCTTTTCTTTTCGGTATCGAATATGTCTGGGTGTATTAATAATAAGTAATTTTTAACTTGTTCTAATTGTTCTAAAATGGCTGTTTCGACTAGGATATCTTCCTTTCGCGTTTCATCTGTTATTTTAGTGTTCTTACCTTTTAGCTGCACTAAGCATGCATATAATTTCGTGAAATGGTCCTTAAAACTTGTTAAGGGGTAATTATGTACAAATGTATGTTGTTTTTTGTAGAGTTCCTATATAGTACAAGAGTTGAGACAAAGCAAATGTCAGCCGCCATTAGTGTTCCAAAAATAAATGATAGCATACAAGGCCAGAGTTGTCTTTCTTAGTATGTGTCGCCTATGAATTTAATTACTTGTCACGTTGAAAATGTCAAAAAAAGGTTAATTTCAAGCGTTGATGAAAACTACACCGGTAGGTATCTACTACTGTTCCTGTATAAGTAATCTTTGAGAAAGAGTTGAGATGTAAACGTAAACGAAGTAGGTACAGCATTTTTTCCCACTGAGTCTGAAAGATATCGTATCATCTCAGTACTTGGATACTACTAGGAGATCATAGGAAATTTTCATCTTTTTAGTAGCTTTCATCCTTCCAAGCTTTGTCGATATCGCACCTGTTCGGTTCTTAATCCACTCGTTCATGTAATTTGACGCTTTAGTTTGATCAACCATGGAAACTCCTGATTTTCTTGATATACTTAGTATACCAAAGATACCATAAAACACGAAGTTTTGCTTTTCTAATATCTTGTCATCTGTAGCTCCAAGATCGTCATCAGTTGGAGTGTATACATCTATTACACCTGCCAAGAACAGATCTTGTAAGTCTGACTTCATGATGTTAATTGCAGACTCTGGCATGCAGAGAATATAACAATTCATGTAGAAAGAAATTATGGCACTTGCCCGTTTGTCGCTTATTTGTAATTTGTAATGTAGATAATTCAAGCAAAACATGACCAAATCTTGGTTCTAATGGAACTGGAACATTACTTAACTAACGTTTCACGCCGGAGACCTTCTTCCCCTTCCACTCAGTTGCGATCAGCGCGGTTTCTTTTCTACCACACACTGCGATCAGCGCGGTTTCTTTTCTACCACACACGCAATAGAGCCTCTTGTCCTTGTTGGAATGTAGGGATGATAGCGACATTACTCCCAGGTCGAACAACTGTCTCGGACTGATTCTGAAATATCTAATAACATGCCCAAGAGTCTTGTCGATCTCTTCATCTATGAATAGATTCGGGTTATTGACTTGAGCCAGCAAATCCACTCTATCCATTGTAGTCTGGAGGGAATCGGTCCCAAACATGAATCGCTTTAGCAACATCACGTCCTGCTGGCCTCGAATCCACATCGTATCCTCCGTCCTATATTCACTTGCACTGGCGTCAACTCTCTTCCCAACCGACGTATCTACGGATCGTCTCTGCTTGAGGTTTATCTTCGCTTTGTCGACGTCATCTATGTCCACATTGTCATACAGGGTTTTAATACAGTACGACAGGCAAGACGCTTCGACTATGTAAAACATCTGACGTGCTTCCAGTCTCTGCGCACCACAATAAGTCGGCATGCCAATTGGCTTCGCTCGTGCACTTAGCTCTATCTCTTTCAGTAGGCCAGTGTTCTTCACTATGATAGATAGGCTGCAGATCGCGTTGTACACCAATCGCGTTAACTTGCGAACCTTCTCTCTTGCGACGTCAATCTTCTCCAGGATCGGCACCCACTATGCCCTAGCCCCCGTATCCCACAACTTCGGTAGAATTGAAAGGTCCAGGCTCAACTCATGGGTATCCTCTCCTGCCACATACTCCTCCACAGCTTCAATGAACTGACAGAATCTTCTGTACTCCTTGTCGCTCATGATCACAGCTGCGTCGATCGTGATGTGTGTGTTCTTGGGTCGACCTCTGGTATCTGAGCGTAAATTGTGCTCAAACTCAAACTATCTACGTCCTTAGCTCCAAGAGCTTCGGCCAAGATGTTCTCAGGTCGCTCATTTTCCTCTCCTTCTTTTAGAATACAGCTGTAGCTGCCTTGACTAGGACTTGAACTCAACGAGCCAGCCTCCACGTTCTCAGCGCATGACGCGTTTATTAGCTACCGATGGACCGATATCACACATTAATGAGACTGCAGTAATTTTAATAATAGCATCTATTTAGCAACGATACAAAAGCACGTCAGGCTCTTTCGAGCAAGGTTTAAGATATGCCATCGCTATTCGATCGCTCTTAAAACATGCAGAGCCAACCAATTATAGAAATAATAAAATATATAATTTATTAGCCCTTCGTTATGGGGCTAATACTCTAAAATACATAAATTAGAGGGCAGCGATTAGGTCGACATCTGGACCGCTCCGACGGATCGGCTGTCGGAATCTAACACGTTCACCGCGATCCTTTGCTCCGAGTGCCGCGGGCACATGCGCGTTAATGAACATTTTGCCTCAAGTGCCAGCTATACTACCAAGGAGAATTAGCAATCTCCGCAACGACCCAGATCCAACCATTATCGCGGTGCTTTCTCTTCCTGAGTGTGAGAGACTCGGGGAGAGATTGACCCGCTGGACTACTACATTCGGTACCAACCCGAGAACCTCACGACGGGTCTGGGCGGAACGCCTACAAAACTCTTATTCCGGCAATGGCCTACTGCAGGGCGAGGGTAGTTCCCTGTCCAGTTCTTGGATAGACCAACCCCCTTCGTTTTGGAGGGGGGATGAGTTCGTGAAGGCAGTACAGCTGCGAGGTAATCTTTTCCCCACCAGAGGCATCCCATCTAATCCTCCCCCGGCAAGACAGTGTACGGCGGGGTGCGCCCGAGTGGAGTCGCTATATCCCACGTACTCCAGGGTTGCCCCCCAACTCACTGGCACCGATGCCGAAGGCACGACCGGGTATGCGACCGCTCAAAGTCATCTTGCGGTTCGTAAAGGATGGCTGGTGGAGGAGGAGTGTCATCTTAGATTATCCAACGGCGAGCTCAGGAAACCCGATTTAGTCTTTGTAAAGGGGGACCGAGCCGTCGTTTGTGATACCTCCATTGTATGGGAAGGCCCACGTCCGATGCATGCGTCCTTGATCCAAAAGGTGCAATTTTACTCGCAACCTCTTGTTATCCAGTCAGCGATAAACCCCCCGTGAATTGTCCTATCTCCTGTTGCAGAAGCCTTTTTTGCTATTGATGTTATGCCGAAGAAAGCATAAAAGTTTATGTTGGCGAAAGCAAATGCTTTTGAAATGGGATCAGAGAAAAAAATGATCAATCAGCCCTTCATAGCCTTCTATAATTGCCTTTAAGCATTTTATTTTTTATCTGGGTCTAATTCTATTTTGGGCCTTTTAGCACTTACTATTGTTTGCTGCGTGTCTGCATCTACGAGCTCACTGTCCATTTTTCTTTTAATCCCACTAGTACTTGGTCCAGGTGTAGTATCCATGCTTGCGTTGGGGTCAACCATCTTATATCAAATTGTGTAACAAAGTGTTTTTTAACTAAAGAGGATCGGTTATTACTTATTTGACCGCGCATAAGAAGCTTCTTCTGAAGTTGATATAAAATACTCCGTATGAACACTTAGGAGCTGTTCCAGACCAGTCTTTACTTCTTCAAATTCAGCCAACGGTAGAATGGGCAGATATGCATTTAAGTACAGGTTTATACAGTCTTGATCTTGAAAGGGAGTTGGTTGGACGGAAGTTGTGATTGTTGATTTTCCTGAAACACGTTATAAAGTATATAAGAGCATCAGACTTAGTATACCCGAATCGAAATCTTCTTTGCTCTAACGACTCAATAGTAAGTTCCTTTGGGGCTATTTCGGCAGCTTTTCTGGGAGGGGTGATATTTTTAGGGAGGGTTCTAATAAGTTTTTCTACCTCATCAGGAACAACTCCTTCAAATGTTTTTTGGTACTGTCGCGATGTTCAGAGCTAATTCCCACGAATCCATGACAGTACTTAGCATCGAATGTTGCAATATCAACATCCTGGTTAAACAAGTACAAAAGAACTGGCCTGTCCCCACTAGTTCGTGTCAAGATGTAATCCTGCGTCGTGTAACCAGAGTATCCAATCGGGACCCTCAAGTATTCCTTCTCGAAGCGGTAGATGTCTTGGTGGCGCGCATGCGTATGTTGTTGCTTCATAAACTTCGTTTTTCCAACATTTGCAGTTTTTCATCCGAAAAAAGTTAAAACGCATTGAGAAAAAGCTTCAACATGTCTGATGTGTTGGATATCTAGAGCCAGTGCTGCTCCGAATTCGAGGACGAAAGCGACGGCCTCATCCTTGCTATGAAAGCCGCCAGCAGGAGCCATACTGATTCCATACGAGCTGCTCTGTCAAACAAGGAGCGCGTTGTGTGATCAATACAGTAAACCACTGACGTGTACCGATTATCTCGTGCTCGTTACTGTGAGCTGCCGCATACAGTCCAAGTGCTACATTTGAGCAGATAAAACGAAGGTCGTACGTTCGTCCCGCCGATTGCGGAGTGGTAGCGTCAATATGCCAAGATTTTGGACAGGGATCGAACGCAACATCCGACTGTACAACTGGTCCAAGTACCGTAAACGGTGTTTCCGTTGGTGTCTTCCTTCAAGGCCTTATAACCTTCTTCACAGAAGCATGAGCCTTTTTCTTTGTGGCACTGATCACATACAATTACTTTAGGAGTTCCAGCCATTATCTGAGGATATTGTCTGGCCAACTCTAGATCAACTGAAGTTGTCTCTTGAAAATATTTAACACAAAATGGTATAGACTCTTCTGCAATGACTTCGTCTAAATCAGATTCTATTAATCTCTTTTTGAATATGTTATAGTATTCCATATCATTGGAACTTGCAAGGCGAGTTATCACGTGGATTAATGCGTCAGACTGAGCTGCTCCAAATCTGAATCTTCTTGTTTCAAAAGATTCTACAGTGAGATCATTTACATTAGCTTTTGCATCCTTTATTGACAGAGTTAAATCTGCTGGAAGGTAGGATATTATTTTATCGACTTCATCTCTTGCCTTTGCTCCAGGAAATCTGCTTTTATACGTGAGTACCCGTTTTGACAGCTCTTGTACTGTGGAGTTTTCTCCACATCAAGGTCGGTAGGATGGGGCGGCTGTTCGGCGAGAATGGTAAAGCCCTTGGCTTGCAACTCAAGGTCGCGGACTTCGGAAGAGTGAACATAGGTGTCAATTCTGGCGTTCACTTCCTCCGGCATCACGCTCCTGGCGTAATCTATCTGCCTGACTACATCTGGGTGCGGCTTGCCTTTGGCTGCCAAAGACTGAGGTCGCGAGTGCCGGAAGCCAGATACACATCTCGGATCGTGACTCCATAGCGGGGAGCGTGAGAGCGCTGCCACACAACACCGTACCGGTCGCGGAAAACGTTTTCCCTCAGGTAACAGCTAATACCCATTAGCTTATTGAAGAGAGGCAAACCCGCGGGTGCAGATAAACTAGCGGCGACGAATGGGTTACAAAGCAACTTTTAAAGTGCGCCAACCTAGTCAACTCGACAATACAACAAGAAAGCTTTGTTAAGCGCGTTTGTAGAGGCCAGATCGGCGGGGGTGAGGGCCCTGTAATTGAATACCGGACTCTCAGATGAACATGCGCTCAAATTCAGAGAATTCTCGCGCAGCAGCCTTAACCACCTCATCGACCCAGATGGCGGGTAATTCTAAGATCGAAATCGCTCCCTCGTCACTCTGGGGGGCCGCGGGGGATTGGCGGAACTTTTGCCTTTCCCCACTTCCACATGTCATTTGGTGGGGTATCCGCAGGACTCGGCAGGTCGTTGATCAATTCCACGGCGTCGGTGTAAATGTCGTGGTCGGCTCTGTTGTTGGTGAGTAGGTAGGGCATTGTCATTTATTTTTGATTTGACTTCCCTAAACAGGACCGGGAATATTATCAGGTGCTCTTCTCCATCTACTGAAATAAATAGGTCCACTCTAGCTGGCTGCCGACTAGCTTTAGTGTAGAGATCCATGTCACAATGACTGGGATTGGCAGGGTATGCCTTCTGAAAGAATGTTGACCCCATTTTAAACGACTTGACTAAACGACTTAAGTAAATGACGTAAGTAAGCGACTTAACTAAATTACTTAAGTACATTACTTAAGTAAGCGACTTAAGTAAATTGCTTAAGTACATTACTTAAGGAAACGACTTAAGTAAACGACTTAAGTAAATTACTTAAGTAAACGACTTAAGTAAACGATTTAAGTAAACGACTAATTAGTTGAAAAGGCGTACTGAGTAATCCCTAATCGTGAGTGCCATAACAGCGGCATCCAAGTATCTCATGTTAGAACCTGAGACTCGGTACAGTGCCGGTTTCTCAGAGAGGAGGCACTCATCAACTTCCCTCCCTAGAGATGCTGTTTTCCTATAGCTAGGTATCGTAGTAAAGGCGCCGGTATAGAGGTCCTCCATCCAGCTCTCAGGGACGGCAGTCGACTCTGAAGCATCGTGAAGGTCATCGTCCATGTCGAGCTCCATAAAAGGGACTTCATCACCCGGGATAGAAGATCCTGCTTCATGACGCGGTGACTTTGGGTCGGTTTCAAAGAGCTCCCCTATCCCGAAATCCCCGTGAGCTCGTCTTTTGACAGTAGATCTTACCGGAATTGGTATGTGGGTCGTCTCGGTTGTTTGTGTTCTCCCCTCTGAAGTGGATGGAGAAGATGGTGGGTCTTGCCCATCCCTCGAATGATCATCACTGGAGTTGCGCTCCTTAGGATGGGCCGGGGTTGAGTTCCTCCAGTGGTAGCCTGAAATGAGTTGTGTTGAACTTGGAGACCTTGGAGGGACCTGTTGTATAAACGGTGGACCACCGCTAGTAGAAGTAAACGACTTAAGTAAATTACTTAAGTAAACGACTTAAGTAAAGGACTTAAGTAAACGACTTAAGTAAACGACTTAAGGAAACGACTTAAGTAAACGACTTAAGTAAATGACTTAAGTAAACGACTTAAGTAAACGACTTAAGTAAACGACTTAAGTAAACGACTTAAGTAAACGACTTAAGTAAACGACTTAAGTAAACGACTTAAGTAAATTACTTAAGTAAACGACTTAAGTAAAGGACTTAAGTAAACGACTTAAGTAAACGACTTAAGTAAACGACTGAAGTAAATTACTTAAGTAAACGAGAAGAGTGGCCGCGCGGCTTGAAGAGCGTTGCAGCCTGCGTTGCAGCCTGCGTTGACCCGACACACCGGGTGAAGACGGACTTTTAGCGAGGAATGACTCTCGCAAGGAGGGTGGAATATCCAACACCCCCTTCAAATGGGTAGGCTTCTACATGCGATGCCGTCGGTTCTCGACTCCTCTCCCTTGCAAGCTCGGGAGTCGACACACGAGATCCGGGTCGGCATTTTTAGCACTAGTAGGCGCGGATAACCAGCTTCCAGTCAGCGTCGCGAGTAGGCCAGAGAGGCGTCCTTGAGAATAGCTTGGGTCGTCGTCGTTGTTCCAGTCTATCAACATCGCGGGGGTCATTCCCGGGAGATTAGTATCTCGCCTTGAGACCGGCTGGGACGAAATTGCGATCTGCCCAGGGTCAATTTACCCGCAAGCAGCATCGCGCATCCCATCCTGTCCCCATTTCCTATACCCTCTCCCAGTATGGTATCGACTAGTTGCGCAAAGGGCGTGGTACCGTAGGGTATAGCATTATTGATGCGGGCCTTGTCATTCTTACTCAGGGATTCGTAAAAGAGTTTACCCGCATCGCCTTGAACCCCTGGCAACACCCCCATTTTCAAACCCGCGCGCTCTCCCGGGGGACGGCGATTCATATCCACTTTCTGGAGATAGTTATCGGCCAGAAAGTCCCTGATCGTGTCTAAGCCGTCGTTGAGTGGAGTAGGCTTGGATGTAGTAGGAATACCCCGGGCTTTCACGAGTTCTCGCAAAGGAGTGGGCTCTGAGGTGGTCAGTGGAGGTGATTGTGTGGAGCTGCTAGAGTCAAGGGTCGGAATGGGCAGCATAAGCGTGGGAGCCTCGGTGCATCGGCCAACGGGTGCATCACGTGGCACAAAGGCTGGCAGGGGCTTAATGACCATCCATTCGGAGCCTATTAGCGTAAAGGGGTCAAGGATCCCGGGAACGTAAGCTAGCTCGTGCTGTCCCACGGTACAGATCACCGCCTGGGGGTGCTTCCCCAGGATGTACGTGCGCTCGAATTCGGAAAGTTCTTGCGCGGAGGCCTTGACCACTTCATCGGCCCATACAGCGGGTAGCTGAAAGATAGATATCGCTCCCTCATCACTCTCCGGGGGCCCGCGGGGAATAGGCGGCACTTTTGCCTGCTTTCGAAAATTCGTGTATATCCTAATCAGGCCGTTGTAGAATCTTTTCCACCTCCACATGTCCTTAGGTGGGGTATCCGCTGGGTTCGGTAGATGTCTTATTAATTCCACGGCGTTGTTGTAGATGTCGTGGTCGGCTCGGTTGTTGTCGGCGAGGTAGGGCAATACGGTTCGTTCGAATTCCTTCCGGTCAAATAGAGAATCGATAGCCATAAGGCGAGAGCTATCGCCCAAATCCATCCCGAAGGAAGTATCCACGCCCTCCATCTCGTCCAACGTGGAGCAGGCTCGCTCCCACTCAGCAAAGCTGACGCTTCCGAGGACGTCGTCTGGTGAGTCCCATAGGGGCTTCCCATCATAAACGTCTCGTATGGTGACGCCATAGCGTGGAGCGTGGGAGCGCTGCCATAAAACACCGTACCGGTCGCGGAATATGTTCTCCCTAAGATAACAACTAATACCCATTAGTTTTTGGAAAAGCGGCAAACCCGCGGGGGCTGTCAAACTGGCGGCGACGAAAGGGTTACTGAAAAGCTTCTCAAGTGCGCCAACCCTTTTTGATAGTTCTTGAACCGATGAATTTTCCAAAGCATAGATCCAACTAGCATTTACCTTAGACTTCACTTCTCTAAATAAAACTGGGAACATAATAATGTGATCATCTGCTCCTACAGTAATATGTAAATTCACTCTCGCATACTGTCTTTCTGCTTGATCATAATCAGCCGCATCACAAAAATCGGATGTCCCAGGGTAGGCTAACTGAAAGAATTGTACTTAAGTAAACGTATTTGTTTTTGATACTTCGTCTGGGCAAGCTGTTTCACCGTCAGTAGTCCCACATTCCTGTAGTACATCACCTTTCCGGCCATGAACATGTTTCTCTCTGTCAGTGTCCAGCCTGACATTTCTGCTTCCGTTGGTAAATCGGGAGGGCATATTATTTGACGTGTCGCTCGCGGGCGTGGTGTTGAGGAGGTTCCTACGCCGGCGTAATAATATGATACTACATACGATCGTGAGCAAGAATCCCAAGACGTGTAGTATTGTTGCTTTGAGCCGGGCCTGCTGGCGCGGTCTATGCCTGTATCGTTGGCTGTTAACGGCACGGTAGTTGAACCCACCTGTGCCAATGGTCGTGATATGGTTGCCGCCGCTAAATCTAGCGGAATATAACTCGGTACTACTGTCGTCGGAATCGGTGTCTCCGGTCCCGACGATTGAATAGTCTCCGAGCTCGACATTTCGCATTTGTGAAGGGGACCGCCCCCCTTCTCTCGTTTGTATTGCGGTTGTTGTTTTTCTTTGAAGTTTAGTTGTATCTTGTCCTTCCGGATACACTCTCGATGGTAGTCAGTGTATGACTGTGCCTTTCGAGTGTGGACAAAACCAGACAACGACTTAAGTAAACGAGTTTCGTTATTCACCTGGACTGCTGCATGCCCATCAATAACCATATCAAATGCTGACTCATACTCATCATATTGATGAAGAGTTATCGTGCCCTCGTCTAAATTATGAACACGAACTTCGCTTCCAGATGTCAATGCTCTCACTGGGGCGGAGGTGGAGGGTGGAGACTGCGTTGGGCTGCAGGAGACTGGGTCCGGAATGGCTAAATCAAGCATGGGAGCTTCCGCACGACAGCCATCTCTTGGCACGAAAGCGGGCAGAGGCTTAATGTACATCCATTCCGAACCAATTAAGGTAAACGGATCCAGGATTCCCGGTACGTAAGCCAACTCCTGCTGCCCCACCTTGCAGGTCACCGCCTGGGGGTGTTTGCCCAGGATAAACATACGCTCTAGTTCGGAGAACTCGAACGCAGTGGCCTTTACCACCTCCTCGCCCCAAGTAGCGGGTAGTTGAAAGATTGAGATCGCGCCCTCGTCGCTCTCAGGGGGACCACGGGGGATGGGCGGAACCTTTGCCTGCTTCCTAAAGTTGGTAAAAATTCTGATCAGGCTGTTGTCAAACTTCCCCCACTTCCACATGTCTTTGGGGGGTGTATCCGCTGGACTCGGTAGGCCGTCAATCATTTCCATGGCGTCGGTGTATAGGTCGTGGTCGCTACGGTTGTTGGTGGCGAGGTAGGGCAGGACGGTGCGATCGAACTCTCCCTTGTTGAATACAGTATGCACAGCCAGCAAGCGAGAGCTGTCGCCGAGATCCACCCCAAAGGATGTATCCAGGCCGTCCATTTCCTCCAACGCGGAGCAGGCGCGTTCCCACTCAGCAAATGACACGCTTCCGAGGACGTCATCGGGGGAGTCCCATAAGGGTTTCCCATAAGGGTTTCCCATCGTAGACATCTCGTATCGTGACTCCATATTGCGGGGCATGAGAACGCTGCCACGTGACGCCGTACCGATCGCGGAAGACGTTTTCTCTCAGATAGCGGCTGATACCCATCAGCTTGTTAAAAAGAGGCAATCCCGCAGGCGCAGATAGACTCGCGGCGACGAATGGGTTGGTAAGTAACTTTTCAAGTGCGCCATTATCTGCCAACTTCACTCTATGTTGAGGTCCAAATATAACATGGGGAATACATCCACCAGCCAAATCAATTTCACAATTAAATGTTGAATTAACAACTGCATTTTGAAATGAATCTCTTGCGCCAGTATCCCATATAATATACACTATACCTATGGCTTCAAGAATTTTTCTCGGTCGCGCACAATAATTCGTTCTATCACGCATTCGAAAGTTAATAAACAAATCATTCGTTAGAGTTCTACAACAAGTCCAAGATAGGAAGGAAGGAGAAGATTTTCCAGTTTTGGTTTAACACATATATAGACTCATCTACGATTACACGTAATGTATGTGCCTCTGTCTCACACATGGTGGCAAATGAATGACTTAAATTGAAGGAAGTCATCCCCACATCTGATAGAACCATTTGGAGCTGCGACCGTAAAGCTCCCATGTAAGGATCTGTTGATGGAGATGTGGCTTTACGAACATGTAGTGTCTCATCTAAATACTTCCCGACTATCACTAAATCATGAGAATAGTCTACAGGGTTTACAGTATATACCGCATTAAGTCTTGCAAATAAGGCAGATAACCTTTTATCTTGCCATGGTTTTATATGCTCAGGTTTTGACCCTGCTTTTGATACACTTGCAAGTGCAAGAAAACCCTTGGTTAATACTGTTGTTATGTCAAGTCTCCCTCTAGCTAGAGCCCGGGCTTCATCATCAGTGTATGTGTACAACAGAACTTTACCATCTCTAATCTTTTCTTTAAGATCAGAAATAACAGTTTGATATTCATCCGGGGTTAAAAGGACAAGGGCTAGATTTACATAATGTGATATGATCAGGTTTGTGTCGTCCAATGATACTGCTTGTTCAGCGGGAATTAATGCACCTGGATGTCGGATTATTTCCTGAAGGGCTTTCAATCTGCAATCCAATTGTTATCGTTCTTTCATCACTAAGAGTATCTAAAGTGGGCAGTACTTCACTATTCCTAACCACCTTCTCTAAACTAATCCCATTTCTTGCACAAAAATCAATTAAGTCTTTCTGGTTAAATTGAACTTTACTGTAAAGGTGATGTAATGATCTAATTTTCAGGACCAGAATGTCAAAAGTGCTTCTAAGTAAAGCTTTCTTGAGAGTTATTTCAGTGGGGTGGTTACGTAGAATCTTCACCAGATCTGATTTGACCTGGAGTGGAGATCCAGTCGAGCTTGTGGTGTCAAACACTGTGCAATCAAATTTGAATTTTACGGTAGTTATTGGTTGTGCCTGATTAAGAACTGGGAATTCTGTAGTGTAATCTTTATCATCCAATAAATAAACATCCGCCCACTTATCAATATCTCTCTGTTTCTGGCTTGGTGAAGACATTATCTCTGATGTATTTCTAATCAGGTTATAATTATAAAGGAGATACAGTCAAACAGAGTGGAAATTAGTATGATTTTAACACTATGGGCGTTTGCTGTTGTTAGTGTTTTGAAACATTAAGACATTAGTTTTGTAGTCTTCAGACTTAGTTTTTACGTAGTACCGGCCTCCCCTTGTAATATATTCATACTTGATGATTAGATCATGGACGTCTGTACGAAGGGTGAGCATCTCCACCAATCTCTCAGCAGGAACCGACCTGAAAGATGGATATTCCCGAAGGACCAGCTTAGCCCTCTCTTTTGGATCGCATTGAAGAAGATCTGAGATGAACAGTGCCTTCTCTGAATCACCTGCAAATCCCATCTGAAAACTCTAAAATCTTTCCGAGAGGAACCTGATCATTGACCACTTCCCACTGTGAAAAGCCTATACTGAGTTGAAGCGCATCAGTCCTCTTTAGCTGATTGAGGTCTCTCTTATACAAGCCTATGTCTTTTGGTGGTTTGTATTTGGGATCCTTCAGCCTTGATTCATCTGGGAAGTGGATTCAATAGTGCTGGTTCCTGCTGACTTCCTTGTTCCTGATCCCGCTTTTGATCCCTCAGGTGTGTCCTCTGGAATTAGAGTTGACACCTTCTTCGGTGTTCCGGAACTGTGTGAGGCCCCTGTTCCGGGAGAGTGTCAAGGATGTTCTTTACAGGCACAGGTGCAACACTCTGAGAAACACCACTTAGCTCTTGAGGCTTGAGAATAGACTTTTTCTCTTGAACAGCCATCTGGGAGATAAGGGCAGATATTCCATTGCTTAACTCTGTAAACCTTTTGCTTAAAGTACCTACTTCATCAGCTGCATTTTTGCTCATCTGAATCGAGTGGTTCAGAGTATCTGTATATTTTGTGATTGCACCTGTCATGTTGTCAATTTTTCCAGCAAGAGCAGTGGACTGAAATGTGTTCTGTCTCATAGCATGAATGTTTTGGGCTGCAAGAAACCTCTTTGTAATATCTTGAGGATAGAATTCACCATGTGTATCATGAAGAAGGTTGAGATACTCCTTAACAGATGGCTCTTCCTCAGATTGATTTTCCTCTCCCTGAGTATATGATTCCTCTGATTGTGGTTCAATCTCTGGAATAAGGTGAGATTCTTAAGGTGCTATACAGAGATTTTAGAGCATCGATCTCTTGCCTAGTCGCGTTTGGATGTAAAGACGTTTCGTCAGGATCAGGAAGAACTACCGATGGAGTTTGTATATCCTTTATAGCGGAGATATATTCCTCAGGGATAACCAATTCGTCAGGTGTCTTTTCTGCAGGAGTTGGCTCCTTCACTGGCCTATCTTTAATCAAAGAATCAATCCATGAAATCCCTGTATCACCAGAGGTGTTTCCCTTGGTGTCCTCCTTCAAGGCCTTATAACCTTCTTCACAGAAGCATGAGCCTTTTCCTTTGTGGCACTGATCACATACAATTACTTTAGGAGTTCCAGCCATTATCTGAGGATATTGTCTGGCCAACTCTAGATCAACTGAAGTTGTGTCTTGAAAATATTTAACACAAAATGGTATAGACTCTTCTGCAATGACTTCGTCTAAATCAGGTTCTATTAATCTCTTTTTGAATATGTTATAGTATTCCATATCATTGGAACTTGCAAGGCGAGTTATCACGTGGATTAATGCGTCAGACTGAGCTGCTCCAAATCTGAATCTTCTTGTTTCAAAAGATTCTATAGTGAGTAGACACTTGACGGTCGCATCGTACGCCAACCTGACGTACAATGGCAATCCTCTGTACACAAATCCACTCATCCTAAAATCGTAACACGGCATAAAATGCCTAGTCACACTTCCAGTTGGGAACGTATTCCCCGATCTAGCATTCGACGAACATGCGTTCATCAAATTCTGCATTACGTTGCGTAAATTAGGCATCACTTCATCCCCATATACGACAAGTCGCGATGATAGTCCTAAGATGGTAGCATCTCCACACACAGTTAGGTCTACAAGCGTGACAGTTCTATCCCTGACGTTTATCATCCGAATGATGTCTATTAATTCGTGGACCATAGCATTAGCTTGTAATATTAAATCAGTCGGATATCCCAGCTTCGATGGGGCAGGACTTCTCCGTACCCAAACAGTCGAACCTGGGCATACCAAAATCTTCTTAGCGTATTCTAACTTTTCCATAGCACATTTCCATAAACTAGTGAGATACTCATCAAAGTTCGTAAATTCTGCAATCCCTGGAAATTTTCGCGCCAACTCCCTCGTACAAAACCGTCACATGAGAAGGCTCACAGTCTGTCAACTGGATAGGATTCCAAGTCAACTCTCCATCATTTGCATCTTTACAGTATCCACTGCTCAACCGGCATGACAAACCACTCCTGAAGTGTACAGAAAGATCCCGACTTTGGACAGTCGCCTGATAGTCTGTAAGAGTTATACTAATTGTTCCTTGAACCACAACATTCTCCCAGCAGCCATATGGATCATCATAATGTGTTCCTTGACATGACGCTGTCTCAGTCAATGTCCCGGCAAACACGCGATGCATAGTAGTGGTTGTGTTTGGTTGAAACCCACTGTATTGACGTCCGTTAGGTCCATGATGGATTCCTGTCTCATGCAATTCTCTACAACGCGTGGGTCCAACCTCTTCAATATATGACATCATCCCGTACCTCACCTCCGTGGAATGACTATGCATCCCAGGGTCTCTTGTCATCTCCAGCAGTAAATATTCCAAACATCATTGGTAATGTATCAACTTTGCTAATACGTATTTCTCCTCCCTCTACGCTTTCAAACGGAACTCTCTGATTTTAGAATTATGCGAATTTGGCCTTTGCATCCTTTATTGACAGAGTTACATCTGCTGGAAGGTAGGATATTATTTTATCGACTTTGCTCCAGGAAATCTGCTTTTATACGTGAGTACCCGTTTTGACAGCTCTTGTACTGTGGAGTTTTCTAGTGCGTAACTCCAGTTGTCATTTATTTTTGATTTGACTTCCCTAAACAGGACCGGGAATATTATCAACTGAAATAAATAGGTCCACTCTAGCTGGCTGCCGACTAGCTTTAGTCCATGTCACAATGCCTTCTGAAAGAATTTTAAACGACTTAAGTAAACAACTTAAGTAAATGACTTAAGTAAATGACTTAAGTAAACGACTTAAGTAAACGACTTAAGTAAACGACTTAAGTACATTACTTAAGGAAACGACTTAAGTAAACGACTTAAGTAAATGACTTAAGTAAACGACTTAAGTAAACGACTTAAGTAAACGACTTAAGTAAACGACTTAAGTAAATTACTTAAGTAAACGACTTAAGTAAACGACTTAAGTAAAGGACTTAAGTAAAGGACTTAAGTAAACGACTTAAGTAAACGACTTAAGTAAACGACTTAAGTAAACGACTTAAGTAAACGACTTAAGTAAACGACTTAAGTAAACGACTTAAGTAAACGACTTAAGTAAATTACTTAAGTAAATTACTTAAGTAAACGAGAAGAGTGGCCGCGCGGTTTGAAGAGCGTTGCAGCCTGCGTTGACCCGACACACCGGGTGAAGACGGACCTTCGGCGAGGAAATGACTCTCGCCAGGAGGGTGGAATATCCAACACCCCCTTGCAAAGGGTTGGCTTCTACATGCGATGCCGTCGGTTCTCGACTCCTCTTCCGGGCAAGCTCGGGAGTCGACACACGAGATCCGGGTCGGCATTTGGCACTTGTTGGCGCGGGTAACCAGCTTCCGGTCAGCGTCGCCTGCAGGCCAGGGAGGCGTCCTTGGGAGTTAGCTTAGGTCGTCGTCGTTGGTCCAGTCCATCAGTCTCACGGGGGTCATTCCCTGGAGATGAGTATCTCGCCCTGAGACCGGCTCGGACGAAATTGCGATCTGCCTAGGGTTAATTTACCCGCCAGCAGCATCGCGCATCCGAGCCTGTCCCCATTACCTATACCCTCTCCTAGGATGGTGTCAACTAGCTTCGCAAAAGGCGTGGTGCCGTAGGGTATGGCGTTGTTAATGCGGGCCCTGTCGTTCTTACTTAGGGACTCGTAGAACTGCGCTCCCGCATCGCCTTGAACTCCCGCCAATACGCCCATCTTTAAACCCGCGCGTTCCCCGGGGGGACGGCGATTCATGTCTACTTTCTGCAGATAGTTATCCGCAAGAAAGTCCCGAATTATGTCGAAGCCGTCATTCAATGGGGTGGGCTTGGATGTTGAGGGTACTCCCCGGGCTCTGACGAGTTCTCGCAGCGGAGCGGGGTCTGAGGTGGTGGGTGGTGACTGCAAGGGGCTGCTGGAGTCTAGGTTCGGAATGGGCATATCAAGCGTGAGGGCCTCGGAGCGGCGGCCAGCGGGTTCTACTCGTGGCTCGAAAGCCGGCAGGGGCTTGATGCACATCCATTCAGAGCCAATAAGAGTAAATGGGTCAAGGATGCCAGGGACATAGGCCAGCTCCTGCTGCCCCACTTCACAGATCACCGCCTGGGGATGCTTCCCCAGGATGAACATGCGCTCAAGTTCGGAGAACTCTCGCGCAGCAGCCTTAACCACCTTATTGACCCAGATGGCGGGTAACTGGAAGATCGAAATCGCTCCCTCGTCACTTTCTGGGGGACCGCGGGGGATTGGCGGAACTTTTGCCTGTTTTCTGAAATTTGTGTAAATCCTGATTAGGCCGTTATAAAACTTTCTCCACTTCCACATGTCTTTTGGTGGGGTGTCCGCAGGGCTCGGCAGGCCGTTGATCAATTCCACGGCGTTGGTGTAAATGTCGTGGTCGGCTCTGTTGTTGATGGCAAGGTAGGGCAGGACGGATCGCTCGAATTCTCCTTTGTTGAATAGAGAATCAACAGCCAACAGGCGAGAGCTATCGCCCAGATCCACCCCAAAGGATGTATCCAGGCCGTCCATTTCCTCCAGCGTGGAACAGGCGCGCTCCCACTCAGCAAAGGAGACGCTTCCGAGAACGTCATCGGGGGAGTCCCATAGGGGCTTCCCATCATAAACGTCTCGGATCGTGACTCCATAGCGAGGAGCGTGAGAGCGATGCCACGCAACGCCTTACCGGTCGCGGAAAACGTTTTCCCTCAGGTAACAGCTAATACCCATTAGCTTATTGAAGAGAGGCAAACCCGCAGGTGCAGATAAACTAGCGGCGACGAATGGGTTACAAAGCAACTTTTCAAGTGCGCCAACCTGGTCAACTCGACAATACAACAAGAAAGCTTTGTTAAGCGCGTTTGTAGAGGCCAGATCGGCGGGGGTGAGGGCCCTGTAATTGAATACCGGACTCTCAGTTTCGTTATTCACCTGGACTGCTGCATGCCCATCACCGGGGACATTAAGTTAGAGTTCTACAACAAGCCCAAGATAGGAAGGAAGGAGAAGATTTTCCAGTTTTGGTTTAACACATATATAGACTCATCTACGATTACACGTAATGTATGTGCCTCTGTCTCACACATGGTGGCAAATGAATGACTTAAATTGAAGGAAGTCATCCCCACATCTGATAGAACCATTTGGAGTTGTGACCGTAAAGCTCCCATGTAAGGATCTGTTGATGGAGATGTGGAATACAGAAAAGCAGGATATATGGCTTTACGAACATGCAGTGTCTAATCTAAATACTTCCCGACTATCACTAAATCATGAGAATAGTCTACAGGGTTTACAGTATATACCGCATTAAGTCTTGCAAATAAGGCAGATAACCTTTTATCTTGCCATGGTTTTATATGCTCAGGTTTTGACCCTGCTTTTGATACACTTGCAAGTGCAAGAAAACCCTTGGTTAATACTGTTGTTGTGTCAAGTCTCCCTCTAGCTAGAGCCCGGGCTTCATCATCGGTGTATGTGTACAACAGAACTTTACCATCTCTAATCTTTTCTTTAAGATCAGAAATAACAGTTTGATATTCATCCGGGGTTAAAAGGACAAGGGCTAGATTTACATAATGTGATATGATCAGGTTTGTGTCGTCCAATGATACTGCTTGTTCAGCGGGAATTAATGCACCTGGATGTCGGGTTATTTCCTGAAGGGCTTTCAATCTGCAATCCAATTGTTATCGTTCTTTCATCACTAAGAGTATCTAAAGTGGGCAGTACTTCACTAGTCCTAACCACCTTCTCTAAACTAATCCCATTTCTTGCACAAAAAGCAATTAAGCCTTTCTGGTTAAATTGAACTTTACTGTAAAGGTGATGTAATGATCTAATTTTCAGGACCAGAATGTCAAAAGTGCTTCTAAGTAAAGCTTTCTTGAGTTATTTCAGTGGGGTGGTTACGTAGAATCTTCACCAGATCTGATTTGACCTGGAGTGGAGATCCAGTCGAGCTTGTGGTGTCAAACACTGTGCAATCAAATTTGAATTTTACGGTAGTTATTGCTTGTGCCTGATTAAGAACTGGGAATTCTGTAGTGTAATCTTTATCATCCAATAAATAAACATCCGCCCACTTATCAATATCTCTCTGTTTCTGGCTTGGTGAAGACATTATCTCTGATGTATTTCTAATCAGGTTATAATTATAAAGGAGATACAGTCAAACAGAGTGGAAAGTAGTATGATTTTAACACTATGGGCGTTTGCTGTTGTTAGTGTTTTGAAACATTAAGACATTAGTTTTGTAGTCTTCAGACTTAGCTTTTACGTAGTACCGGTCTCCCCTTGTAATATATTCATACTTGATGATTAGATCATGGACGTCTGTACGAAGGGTGAGCATCTCCACCAATCTCTCAGCAGGAACCGACCTGAAAGATGGATATTCCCGAAGGACCAGCTTAGCCCTCTCTTTTGGATCGCATTGAAGAAGATCTGAGGTGAACAGTGCCTTCTCTGAATCACCTGCAAATCCCATCTGAAAACTCTAAAATCTTTCCGAGAGGAACCTGATCATTGACCACTTCCCACTGTGAAAAGCCTATACTGAGTTGAAGCGCATCAGTCCTCTTTAGATGATTGAGGTCTCTTTTATACAAGCCTATGTCTTTTGGTGGTTTGTATTTGGGATCCTTCAGCCTTGATTCATCTGGGAAGTCGATTCAATAGTGCTGGTTCCTGCTGACTTCCTTGTTCCTGATCCCGCTTTTGATCCCTCAGGTGTTCCCTCTGGAATTAGAGTTGACACCTTCTTCGGTGTTCCGGAACTGTGTGAGGCCCCTGTTCCGGGAGAGTGTCAAGGATGTTCTTTACAGGCACAGGTGCAACACTCTGAGAAACACCACTTAGCTCTTGAGGCTTGAGAAGGTGCTATACAGAGATTTTAGAGCATCGATCTCTTGCCTAGTCGCGTTTGGATGTAAAGACGTTTCGTCAGGATCAGGAAGAACTACCGATGGAGTTTGTATATCCTTTATAGCGGAGATATATTCCTCAGGGATAACCAATTCGTCAGGTGTCTTTTCTGCAGGAGTTGGCTCCTTCACTGGCCTATCTTTAATCAAAGAATCAATCCATGAAATCCCTGTATCACCAGAGGTGTTTCCCTTGGTGTCCTCCTTCAAGGCCTTATAACCTTCTTCACAGAAGCATGAGCCTTTTCCTTTGTGGCACTGATCACATACAATTACTTTAGGAGTTCCAGCCATTATCTGAGGATATTGTCTGGCCAACTCTAGATCAACTGAAGTTGTGTCTTGAAAATATTTAACACAAAATGGTATAGACTCTTCTGCAATGACTTCGTCTAAATCAGGTTCTATTAATCTCTTTTTGAATATGTTATAGTATTCCATATCATTGGAACTTGCAAGGCGAGTTATCACGTGGATTAATGCGTCAGACTGAGCTGCTCCAAATCTGAATCTTCTTGTTTCAAAAGATTCTACAGTGAGTAGACACTTGACGGTCGCATCGTACGCCAACCTGACGTACAATGGCAATCCTCTGTACACAAATCCACTCATCCTAAAATCGTAACACGGCATAAAATGCCTAGTCACACTTCCAGTTGGGAACGTATTCCCCGATCTAGCATTCGACGAACATGCGTTCATCAAATTCTGCATTACGTTGCGTAAATTAGGCATCACTTCATCCCCATATACGACAAGTCGCGATGATAGTCCTAAGATGGTAGCATCTCCACACACAGTTAGGTCTACAAGCGTGACAGTTCTATCCCTGACGTTTATCATCCGAATGATGTCTATTAATTCGTGGACCATAGCATTAGCTTGTAATATTAAATCAGTCGGATATCCCAGCTTCGATGGGGCAGGACTTCTCCGTACCCAAACAGTCGAACCTGGGCATACCAAAATCTTCTTAGCGTATTCTAACTTTTCCATAGCACATTTCCATAAACTAGTGAGATACTCATCAAAGTTCGTAAATTCTGCAATCCCTGGAAATTTTCGCGCCAACTCCCTCGTACAAAACCGTCACATGAGAAGGCTCACAGTCTGTCAACTGGATAGGATTCCAAGTCAACTCTCCATCATTTGCATCTTTACAGTATCCACTGCTCAACCGGCATGACAAACCACTCCTGAAGTGTACAGAAAGATCCCGACTTCGGACAGTCGCCTGATAGTCTGTAAGAGTTATACTAATTGTTCCTTGAACCACAACATTCTCCCAGCAGCCATATGGATCATCATAATGTGTTCCTTGACATGACGCTGTCTCAGTCAATGTCCCGGCAAACACGCGATGCATAGTAGTGGTTGTGTTTGGTTGAAACCCACTGTATTGACGTCCGTTAGGTCCATGATGGATTCCTGTCTCATGCAATTCTCTACAACGCGTGGGTCCAACCTCTTCAATATATGACATCATCCCGTACCTCACCTCCGTGGAATGACTATGCATCCCAGGGTCTCTTGTCATCTCCAGCAGTAAATATTCCAAACATCATTGGTAATGTATCAACTTTGCTAATACGTATTTCTCCTCCCTCTACGCTTTCAAACGGAACTCTCTGATTTTAGAATTATGCGAATTTGGCCTTTGCATCCTTTATTGACAGAGTTACATCTGCTGGAAGGTAGGATATTATTTTATCGACTTTGCTCCAGGAAATCTGCTTTTATACGTGAGTACCCGTTTTGACAGCTCTTGTACTGTGGAGTTTTCTAGTGCGTAACTCCAGTTGTCATTTATTTTTGATTTGACTTCCCTAAACAGGACCGGGAATATTATCATCAACTGAAATAAATAGGTCCACTCTAGCTGGCTGCCGACTAGCTTTAGTCCATGTCACAATGCCTTCTGAAAGAATTTTAAACGACTTAAGTAAACGACTTAAGTAAATGACTTAAGTAAATGACTTAAGTAAACGACTTAAGTAAACGACTTAAGTAAACGACTTAAGTAAACGACTTAAGTACATTACTTAAGGAAACGACTTAAGTAAACGACTTAAGTAAACGACTTAAGTAAACGACTTAAGTAAACGACTTAAGTAAAGGACTTAAGTAAACGACTTAAGTAAACGACTTAAGTAAACGGCTTAAGTAAACGACTTAAGTAAACGACTTAAGTAAACGACTTAAGTAAACGACTTAAGTAAACGACTTAAGTAAATTACTTAAGTAAATTACTTAAGTAAATTACTTAAGTAAACGAGAAGAGTGGCCGCGCGGCTTGAAGAGCGTTGCAGCCTGCGTTGACCCGACACACCGGGTGAAGACGGACCTTCGGCGAGGAAATGACTCTCGCCAGGAGGGTGGAATATCCAACACCCCCTTGCAAAGGGTTGGCTTCTACATGCGATGCCGTCGGTTCTCGACTCCTCTCCCGGGCAAGCTCGGGAGTCGACACACGAGATCCGGGTCGGCATTTGGCACTTGTTGGCGCGGGTAACCAGCTTCCGGTCAGCGTCGCCTGCAGGCCAGGGAGGCGTCCTTGGGAGTTAGCTTAGGTCGTCGTCGTTGGTCCAGTCCATCAGTCTCACGGGGGTCATTCCCTGGAGATGAGTATCTCGCCCTGAGACCGGCTCGGACGAAATTGCGATCTGCCTAGGGTTAATTTACCCGCCAGCAGCATCGCGCATCCGAGCCTGTCCCCATTACCTATACCCTCTCCTAGGATGGTGTCAACTAGCTTCGCAAAAGGCGTGGTGCCGTAGGGTATGGCGTTGTTAATGCGGGCCCTGTCGTTCTTACTTAGGGACTCGTAGAACTGCGCTCCCGCATCGCCTTGAACTCCCGCCAATACGCCCATCTTTAAACCCGCGCGTTCCCCGGGGGGACGGCGATTCATGTCTACTTTCTGCAGATAGTTATCCGCAAGAAAGTCCCGAATTATGTCGAAGCCGTCATTCAATGGGGTGGGCTTGGATGTTGAGGGTACTCCCCGGGCTCTGACGAGTTCTCGCAGCGGAGCGGGGTCTGAGGTGGTGGGTGGTGACTGCAAGGGGCTGCTGGAGTCTAGGTTCGGAATGGGCATATCAAGCGTGAGGGCCTCGGAGCGGCGGCCAGCGGGTTCTACTCGTGGCTCGAAAGCCGGCAGGGGCTTGATGCACATCCATTCAGAGCCAATAAGAGTAAATGGGTCAAGGATGCCAGGGACATAGGCCAGCTCCTGCTGCCCCACTTCACAGATCACCGCCTGGGGATGCTTCCCCAGGATGAACATGCGCTCAAGTTCGGAGAACTCTCGCGCAGCAGCCTTAACCACCTCATCGACCCAGATGGCGGGTAACTGGAAGATCGAAATCGCTCCCTCGTCACTTTCTGGGGGACCGCGGGGGATTGGCGGAACTTTTGCCTGTTTTCTGAAATTTGTGTAAATCCTGATTAGGCCGTTATAAAACTTTCTCCACTTCCACATGTCTTTTGGTGGGGTGTCCGCAGGGCTCGGCAGGCCGTTGATCAATTCCACGGCGTTGGTGTAAATGTCGTGGTCGGCTCTGTTGTTGATGGCAAGGTAGGGCAGGACGGATCGCTCGAATTCTCCTTTGTTGAATAGAGAATCAACAGCCAACAGGCGAGAGCTATCGCCCAGATCCACCCCAAAGGATGTATCCAGGCCGTCCATTTCCTCCAGCGTGGAACAGGCGCGCTCCCACTCAGCAAAGGAGACGCTTCCGAGAACGTCATCGGGGGAGTCCCATAGGGGCTTCCCATCATAAACGTCTCGGATCGTGACTCCATAGCGAGGAGCGTGAGAGCGATGCCACGCAACGCCTTACCGGTCGCGGAAAACGTTTTCCCTCAGGTAACAGCTAATACCCATTAGCTTATTGAAGAGAGGCAAACCCGCAGGTGCAGATAAACTAGCGGCGACGAATGGGTTACAAAGCAACTTTTCAAGTGCGCCAACCTGGTCAACTTGACAATACAACAAGAAAGCTTTGTTAAGCGCGTTTGTAGAGGCCAGATCGGCGGGGGTGAGGGCCCTGTAATTGAATACCGGACTCTCAGTTTCGTTATTCACCTGGACTGCTGCATGCCCATCACCGGGGACATTAAGTTAGAGTTCTACAACAAGCCCAAGATAGGAAGGAAGGAGAAGATTTTCCAGTTTTGGTTTAACACATATATAGACTCATCTACGATTACACGTAATGTATGTGCCTCTGTCTCACACATGGTGGAAAATGAATGACTTAAATTGAAGGAAGTCATCCCCACATCTGATAGAACCATTTGGAGTTGTGACCGTAAAGCTCCCATGTAAGGATCTGTTGATGGAGATGTGGAATACAGAAAAGCAGGATATATGGCTTTACGAACATGCAGTGTCTAATCTAAATACTTCCCGACTATCACTAAATCATGAGAATAGTCTACAGGGTTTACAGTATATACCGCATTAAGTCTTGCAAATAAGGCAGATAACCTTTTATCTTGCCATGGTTTTATATGCTCAGGTTTTGACCCTGCTTTTGATACACTTGCAAGTGCAAGAAAACCCTTGGTTAATACTGTTGTTGTGTCAAGTCTCCCTCTAGCTAGAGCCCGGGCTTCATCATCGGTGTATGTGTACAACAGAACTTTACCATCTCTAATCTTTTCTTTAAGATCAGAAATAACAGTTTGATATTCATCCGGGGTTAAAAGGACAAGGGCTAGATTTACATAATGTGATATGATCAGGTTTGTGTCGTCCAATGATACTGCTTGTTCAGCGGGAATTAATGCACCTGGATGTCGGGTTATTTCCTGAAGGGCTTTCAATCTGCAATCCAATTGTTATCGTTCTTTCATCACTAAGAGTATCTAAAGTGGGCAGTACTTCACTAGTCCTAACCACCTTCTCTAAACTAATCCCATTTCTTGCACAAAAAGCAATTAAGCCTTTCTGGTTAAATTGAACTTTACTGTAAAGGTGATGTAATGATCTAATTTTCAGGACCAGAATGTCAAAAGTGCTTCTAAGTAAAGCTTTCTTGAGTTATTTCAGTGGGGTGGTTACGTAGAATCTTCACCAGATCTGATTTGACCTGGAGTGGAGATCCAGTCGAGCTTGTGGTGTCAAACACTGTGCAATCAAATTTGAATTTTACGGTAGTTATTGCTTGTGCCTGATTAAGAACTGGGAATTCTGTAGTGTAATCTTTATCATCCAATAAATAAACATCCGCCCACTTATCAATATCTCTCTGTTTCTGGCTTGGTGAAGACATTATCTCTGATGTATTTCTAATCAGGTTATAATTATAAAGGAGATACAGTCAAACAGAGTGGAAAGTAGTATGATTTTAACACTATGGGCGTTTGCTGTTGTTAGTGTTTTGAAACATTAAGACATTAGTTTTGTAGTCTTCAGACTTAGCTTTTACGTAGTACCGGTCTCCCCTTGTAATATATTCATACTTGATGATTAGATCATGGACGTCTGTACGAAGGGTGAGCATCTCCACCAATCTCAGCAGGAACCGACCTGAAAGATGGATATTCCCGAAGGACCAGCTTAGCCCTCTCTTTTGGATCGCATTGAAGAAGATCTGAGGTGAACAGTGCCTTCTCTGAATCACCTGCAAATCCCATCTGAAAACTCTAAAATCTTTCCGAGAGGAACCTGATCATTGACCACTTCCCACTGTGAAAAGCCTATACTGAGTTGAAGCGCATCAGTCCTCTTTAGATGATTGAGGTCTCTTTTATACAAGCCTATGTCTTTTGGTGGTTTGTATTTGGGATCCTTCAGCCTTGATTCATCTGGGAAGTCGATTCAATAGTGCTGGTTCCTGCTGACTTCCTTGTTCCTGATCCCGCTTTTGATCCCTCAGGTGTTCCCTCTGGAATTAGAGTTGACACCTTCTTCGGTGTTCCGGAACTGTGTGAGGCCCCTGTTCCGGGAGAGTGTCAAGGATGTTCTTTACAGGCACAGGTGCAACACTCTGAGAAACACCACTTAGCTCTTGAGGCTTGAGAATAGACTTTTTCTCTTGAACAGCCATCTGGGAGATAAGGGCAGATATTCCATTGCTTAACTCTGTAAACCTTTTGCTTAAAGTACCTACTTCATCAGCTGCATTTTTGCTCATCTGAATCGAGTGGTTCAGAGTGTCTGTATATTTTGTGATTGCACCTGTCATGTTGTCAATTTTTCCAGCAAGAGCAGTGGACTGAAATGTGTTCTGTCTCATAGCATGAATGTTTTGGGCTGCAAGAAACCTCTTTGTAATATCTTGAGGATAGAATTCACCATGTGTATCATGAAGAAGGTTGAGATACTCCTTAACAGATGGCTCTTCCTCAGATTGATTTTCCTCTCCCTGAGTATATGATTCCTCTGATTGTGGTTCAATCTCTGGATAACCACTTCATCTCTCTTTTCCTTAAGTGGAGTGGTTGAGATTCTTAAGGTGCTATACAGAGATTTTAGAGCATCGATCTCTTGCCTACTCGCGTTTGGATGTAAAGACGTTTCGTCAGGATCAGGAAGAACTACCGATGGAGTTTGTATATCCTTTATAGCGGAGATATATTCCTCAGGGATAACCAATTCGTCAGGTGTCTTTTCTGCAGGAGTTGGCTCCTTCACTGGCCTATCTTTAATCAAAGAATCAATCCATGAAATCCCTGTATCACCAGAGGTGTTTCCCTTGGTGTCCTCCTTCAAGGCCTTATAACCTTCTTCACAGAAGCATGAGCCTTTTCCTTTGTGGCACTGATCACATACAATTACTTTAGGAGTTCCAGCCATTATCTGAGGATATTGTCTGGCCAACTCCAGATCAACTGAAGTTGTATCTTGAAAGTATTTAACACAAAATGGTATAGACTTCTGCAATGACTTCGTCTAAATCAGGTTCTATTAATCTCTTTTTGAATATGTTATAGTATTCCATATCATTCGAACTTGTAAGGCGAGTTATCACGTGGATTAATGCGTCAGACTGAGCTGCTCCAAATCTGAATCTTCTTGTTTCAAAAGATTCTACAGTGAGATCATTTACATTAGCTTTTGCATCCTTTATTGACAGAGTTAGATCTGCTGGAAGGTAGGATATTATTTTATCGACTTCATCTCTTGCCTTTGCTCCAGGAAATCTGCTTTTATACGTGAGTACCCGTTTTGACAGCTCTTTTACTGTGGAGTTTTCTAGTGCGTAACTCCAGTTGTCATTTATTTTTGATTTGACTTCCCTAAACAGGACCGGGAATATTATCAGGTGCTCTTCTCCATCTACTGAAATAAATAGGTCCACTCTAGCTGGCTGCCGACTAGCTTTAGTGTAGAGATCCATGTCACAATGACTGGGATTGGCCTTCTGAAAGAATGTTGACCCCATTTTAAACGACTTAACTAAACGACTTAAGTAAATGACTTAAGTAAGCGACTTAAGTAAATTACTTAAGTACATTACTTAAGGAAACGACTTAAGTAAACGACTTAAGTAAATGACTTAAGTAAACGACTTAAGTAAACGAATTAAGTAAATTACTTAAGTAAACGACTTAAGTAAACGACTTAAGTAAACGACTTAAGTAAACGACTTAAGTAAACCAGAATAATATGCTCAAAACTAACCTACTGGTCTCAATTATGAATGAAGACAACTCATAGCTGATTCATAAGGGAGTGATGGGTGTTGCGGTTCCACCACCTGGCTCTGCCAGCTTGCGACCTGCTCTAGCTGATAGTGCCATGCTGACAACCCGGATTGCGGTGAAGAGCAAACCAAAGCCCCCCATTGTTAGCCCTATGCTGCTAATAAATGTGGGATTATTTATAGCCATAAATATGGATGATTCAAAATTGGTATCAGTGTTTATGAAACCAATGGTAGCTCCCATGTTAAAGATCCAGTAAAAAACATTTTAGGGCAAACAGTCAGAGAAGCATTATGGGATTTAAGTCTTATGGAGCAGCATTCAAAAGTCTGTGTTATTTCCAATATTTGAGGCTTATCTTGACAAGATAGTGACATTTTATTGAAAGAACAATTTGATGTGAAATCAATCAGTCCAGGATTTGTTATATTGGTTGCCTGGATAATGACTTTTGGGTTATCAGCACAGCCTTGACAACCTATAGCCTCTACTAACTCAAAATTACACTTAGGTGAAAATGCCTTCACATATTCTACTCGTTCAGTGCTCAGCATGATCACTACAGATCCTGATGTGTCTGTTTCCAAAACTACATCTGAGCTAGCTCCATCAGTTCTAATAGTAATATTTCTATATGCATGATCGTTTAACCTTGAGATTGCTGACTTTGCCGTTATGCACCTGCTGAGCCCTCCTGCTGATTCTGGTCTAATGTGATGTGTAGGGTAAATATGCTTTTCAAGATCCAGTGACACCTGATATTCGCCTATTTGACCCAGTATTGGGTGATTCTGTTGCGAAGCTTGCACTTGCACAAATCTGTTGCTTGAGGGGTACTTAAGAAGATTTCTTCTGGTTGTTAGCCTAGGCGAATTCAGACTGACTGTGTGTATGTCAATTTCACCTAAGTAAACGACTTAAGTAAACGACTTCAGTAAACGACTTAAGTAAACGACTTAAGAAAATTACTTAAGTAAATGACTTAAGTAAATTACTTAAGTAAATTACCTAAGTAAACACATTTGAAGGGGGTCTCACTAGAATGAGGTCCTCCACTTCTTTAACATCGTGGGAGAAAGTGTCAGAAGAGGCGTCGCTCCTTTTCTCGACGGGTTAAAAATAACTGCTGGGATAGGAGGAGGCATTGTCGTGGCTTTAAAGGCCCTAGCCATAGTCTTAACTTATAGGCAATCAAAGAGAGAAGCAAAAGGGATTGTTAGTGATCAAGATGAAGAGGGAGATGGAGCCTGAGAAACGGCTACCACATCCAAGGAAGGCAGCAGGCGCGCAAATTACCCACTCCCGGCACGGGGAGGTAGTGACGAAAAATAACGATACGGGACTCATCCGAGGCCCCGTAATCGGAATGAGCACACTCTAAACTCTTTAACGAGGATCAATTGGAGGGCAAGTCTGGTGCCAGCAGCCGCGGTAATTCCAGCTCAAATAGCGTATATTAAAGTTGTTGCGGTTAAAAAGCTCGTAGTCGAAGCTGTGTCCCGCGCCGCCGGTTCATCGCTCGCGGTGTTTAACTGGCGTGTTTACGCGGGACGTCCTGCCGGTGGGCTTAGCCCGCTAGGGCGGCCCAACTTGCGAATCCCTTGGTGATGTCTTTCTCAGTTTCCGTGTATGTGGCTTTGAACTTTACCTTCCCGTTTCTTATGTAGCTTTTTATTAATCTCATGATTGCGGCTGGGATTTGTTTTCCTTCTAGTTCTATTATTAGGCTTGGCCACCACAGGTTGTCGAATGCCCCTGAAATATTCGCGTAAATCACCATGCAGTGTTTCTCAGCCGCTTTTATGTGGTCAGTTAGCGCTCTTATAGCATCCGTACTTCAATGTTGTAGGACCACTCGACTATTTCTAGTAAGCCTGTCATGCTGAAATACTGACCAGGCACCCAAAACCTGGTCCCAGTTATATTCTGGGACGTTCTGGCAAGTTGTTATGGTCATCCCATGGTACAATGTGGTGTAGAGTTCTGCCACCAGGCTGGATGCGAACAGGGCAGTGTTCTCTACTGCTAATTCCACTGCTAATTCCTGTCCCAGGTGTTTGTGTGCTGCGGTACAGTCACGGGTGATGTTGTTCAAATTGTCGTTAGACCACCATTGGTCAAAGACCTGTGAAAAATCAACCAGTTGTGCCTCCTGGATTGGTACAAAGTTGAAGACCGGTATGTTCACACCCTGCCAGGGTATGGTTGGAGGAGCCGTTGATCCAATGCTTCATCGTTGTAGAGGGCCCACGTTAGTTTAAGATCACGACTTTCGGACTAGTAAGGAAGTAGCTCGAATACGCTCGTAAATTCCGCTCCTGAATCTCTCAGAATTGTGACTCTTTGTGTGAATTCGCCGATCCTAGCGACATATTCTTCAAGCCTCATAACTATATCACACAGGTCGGTAGTTAATAATGCCACCGATTGCCTAGAAACCGCTAAATGGGATATGTGATCTGGAACTCTGATATCGTCCGTTTTTAAGTGGAACACCCCAAAGGCGTGACTATTGAACTTAACGACGTCAGAGAACCTCCTATTGCTGTCTGGATATATAAATGATAGAGGGAATAATTGTTCTACTATCGGTTTTGACACCTCGAGTAGAACTCTCAATGGAACAATTACGTCTATGAACCTGTCCTTGGATTCGTTGTCAATGTTATACATGGTTGAACACGCCCTCAACCACGGCCTTAGTTGCCTTCTCACAGTAACACGTTCATATGGTGGGGGCTGGAAATCCTCCACGCGGTTCATTATGACATTGCCGTTTCTTGCCAGCAAATGTAAACTCTCGAACGTATTAGTTCGCATATTGGTAGAATTGTAGAAGAAATTTCTTACGAACCCGCTCTGTATGCTTTTATCGTGTAATGATCTTAACAAAGGTGGGAATATTATGAGGTATAAATCGCTATTCTCCACATCTATGCCTTGATTGAGGATGGTGCAGCAGCAGCAGCAGCAGCAGCAGCAGCAGGTCCATTGTTGATGAACATAAAAATGTTCAACCGAATTCATTTGGAGTGCGAAGTCCATTGCATCAATTATGGCATTGTATTACGTACCAAAACATTTCGGAATAGAAATAGCGTTAAGAGACTGCATCAACTAAAGGACGACAGAATTGACATATAGCGTACATGTCGGTCGTTGACTTGAGCGACAATGGTGTGATGTCTTGTAGAAAGAACATCACGCTGCTGGCCAGGAAGAGGTATCCTTGGATAGTCGTTTAAAGCGACGTGGAGCAATGTCAGTTGACAAGGAAGTTATCATGAATTGCTCTGGTTCCTGGTCGGTGCTCGAATGGATAGATTGCAGAGAACGAGAGACAGAAGGTGGTCGATAGAAATTGGTGTCTCGTCCAGAGCAATTATTGAAGATTCGAATGCAGGGCAAATGGCTGTCCGGCTTCGAGTTGCAGAAACGTTTGTAACAAAATAAAATAGGATTACATTTACAGCAATAATGGCATAAACAAAGAGAAATAAGTATTAAAACAATAACTGATAGAAATGAATACCAAGGTAAATTTCGGTATACATGCTTTTGTAAACGAAGAATGTCGAGTTCTTCAGATACATGCTGAAGTTGATGTTGTGCAAGTTGAATGTCACTTATGTGCATTGGTACTGGATCCAGATGTTGAAAATGTAGAACAGGAATGTCTTCTTTTTCATGTGATAATTGGTCACGGCAATCCAAGAAGATAGGTGTTTCAGGTAGATAGATGGTAACATTGGATTCAGATGTTGACTCACTGTGTAGAAACAGGGAACCAATATAAGCGTAGCATGTTGGCTGTAAGTATAACAGAAAAGTAGTAGGCACAAGTATATTTTTCGTCTTCTCGTCACAAGTGATGTCCATATGTGCTTCAGAAGTGGTGGTGATCAGCCATTGGTTAGGTTTGATATAATTCCATTGAAATAATGGACCTTGTAGAGAGATCTTGTGGCAACTTGAAGGTAGCTTGGTATAAGTATGTTTAAATAAAGTTACTTCACAGACGTCATCAGAAGATTTTGTACGTAATTCTTGTGTTTTACATACAAAATGTGTCGAAGTTATAGACTTGCAATGAGAATCATCATCCATTAATACATAACGCTGCTCATCTGGTGTGATAAGAAACTTGTGAGAGGGAACAATCATTTGATGTTCATTAAAATCATTTGGATTAGGAATGGGTAATGAATAAATTGAATAGAAGTTGTAAATAAATGAGTCTATAAGGGGAATATGCAATATAAAAATTAAATTGGGTGCATGGTATAGAACATTAAGGGTTGAAAGATCTAATAATAAATGTGCGTAACGCGTTGTTAACGTCACTGGGAACTTTCGAGAGACTGGAAGAAAACTTGAAACTTTAGTTAATTCGATCATAAGTTGTTTAGGGTCGATAACTATAGGAGATAATAGTATATTATACATCAAGGTAGCGAAGCGCAGCATTATAACCTGAGCGCATATTAGATACTGAGCGCGCAGCGCGAAGTATCTAAAGCGCGAAGGTTATAAGACGATTCGCTACCGTGGTGTATATACTATTTTTTGCACTACCAAACGGCTTAATACCTAAATTCCCAACAAATTTCGAAAATATTTTAACTGTCAACCTGACAATACAGCTCTTTAAAACGTCAAAATTAAAATAGTCGTATTTGGTAACTTGGCAATTTATTTGTTACCACGGTGAAAATTGTTTATTTTACTTTCTCTCCCTTGGTGGAGAAAATCAACTTCACAACCTCAAAATAGGCCAATAACGGTGCGTTCTGAGACTAGTAGTGCAAAAAATATTTTGTTTGGCAAATAAGATACTATTTAAAACCATATCAATTTGGTTATCAAGGGATTCCATTATAAAGGAAAGTTGATTTACGAGGTCAATTAATTGAACGGCATTGAGTAAATCATCTTGAGTAGTTTTTTGTCTTTTAGCAAGAATTTCAAATTGATCAATATTTTTATTAAATTTGTCAGTTAAATTTTTCAAAGAAAACATAGATTCGTTATATAAAGTTAGAGTATTTTTAACGACATGAGTTTGTTCTTTTAATAATAATTCAATTTTATCTTGGTCATCTTGTAAACCTTTAATAGCATCATTATAATAAGTTGCATCAGAAGCATCATGCGTACCAGAAATCCATTTCCAGGCAGTACCAAGGAAATCTAAGGATCGTTTTGTATGTTTCTTGTCGTGTTGAACTAAATCGGCAAGAGTAGAATAACGACGTTGAATAAGAGGTTGTTTATGTAAATATTGATTTAAAGCGTATTCACATGGTTTTTTAATAGGATTATCTGAAGAAAATGTACATAGGGTACGTAGCTGAGATTCTAAGCGAAGAAAATTAGAAAATTCGCTATCTAAAGCGGATAAATCGAGGTTAATAAGTAAATCCCAGGTTGTATCTGAAATACTAGAAGTACCTTGAGGGGTGTAGACTAATCCGGAACCATTGGTAATTGGATCGATGTTGTAACCATGGCAAGGGGATAGAATGATTAATCTGTAAGAAGATATCAAGTATGTATCAAGGACAATAAAATTATTAGAATGATTAAAAGCTTATGTAAATAAATTCATAATGTCATACATTAGAAACAAACTTGTAGGAAAGGCACAAGAAGTAAAATCGTTATGTGAACGACAGAAAAATGTAATGATATCGTAAATATTGAACCGAAAATCGATGTTACATTGAATGTTTGCCATCAATGTGTATTAATCTCTAAAAGATTTTAATCGATTGATATGAACTTGAAAAATGTGGTTACCCAATCTTATAACAGCATTAGAATCAGTTATAGATTCGATTTCATAAGGACCTTGATAAGTTGGTTGTAACTTTTTACTTTCGTTTAATCGAGAAGCTTCGTTACGAAGAATTACTAGATCTCCAGGTAAGAAACAAGGGTTTTGGAGTTTAGTATCGTAATACTCTTTAGATTTGGCCTTACTAGAAGGCCTTCTTGAGATGCAATTTTAAATTGTCAAGATATGAATTATAAGTAGGTTTAGCAGAATTAGAAGAAAGTAAGTCATAAGGTAACATCATTTTGTAACCAAATAAGAGTTCATAAGGTGTGAATAAAGTAGAAGAATGTTGATTAGAATTATAAGATAGAATAGCGGTTGGAAGATAACTATCCCAGGTAGAATGATCCGATTGGACATAATGTCTTAGATATTCTTTAAGAACGGCATGACTTATTTCAAGGGATCCATTAGTTTGTGGATGATAAGCAGAAGTATGCTTTTTATTAATTTTAAGAAGTTTGTTTAATTTTGTAAATAATTGAGACATAAATTCAGAACCTTGATCAGTTAAAATAGAAGAGGGTGTTCCATAAAAACTAATAAATTTGATAAATTCAACAGCGATGATTTCAGCATCATGTCTTGGTAATGGAACAGCGTAAAGAAATTTAGTTAAATCATCTTGCATAGTAAGAATAAATTTGTTTCCATCTTCCGTAGAAGGAAGAGGACCTACAATATCTAGTGAAATTCGTTCAAAAGGCTTGTCACTAGTTGTTGTGATGATAAGAGGTAATTTAGTAGGTTTCCTATTAATTTTAGATTTTTGGCAAGATTCGCATTTTGATACATAATTTCGAATATCGGAATACATGTTGGACCATCGGTATTTCGATTTAATTCGAGAATAAGTTCTATGAACACCGGGGTGTCCAGCTAAAGGTGAATCATGATTATTTTTCAGAATTTCAGGAACTTGTTCAGAAGTGATATCTGTAATTATATTTGTATATACAGACACTTTACAAAAAAATGGCATAAGAAATCTTAAAAGATCAAGTAAATAAGGGGTTTTGATGATCTGATAATCTTCAGAAGGGTGTAGAATATCAAGCTTAAAAATTCTATTTTGTTTGCAATATCTACTCACGGTATATATGCATTGAAAGAGATCTTGATAAGAGAAATTGTCAAAGATATTATTCTTATGATAAGTTAGTAAATAAGAATCAGAAATTCTTTCACATTCATAAAGATTAGCATGAGAAGAAGGTTTTAAATTTTGTTCATTCAAGAGGGTAGTAGTTAATAATGATTCTTCATTATCTAAAGAATGAAATAATAATTTTAGATTAGACGAAGTAGATATGCATGATGATTGCATGTCTATATAAGTTTGGGGTAGTTCGTCTAAATTGCGAGCTTTAAGAAAATCAGAAAAAGTGAGAGGATCAGTAGAAATTGGTAAAATCTGATCAATACGTGATAAAGCATCGGCATTAGAATTAATTTTTCCAGGTTTGTAAATAATTTCGTATTCGTATTCTTCTAGAAGCAATCGCCAGCGTACTAGCTTTGAACTAGGATCTCTACAATTTTTAAGATAAGTTAGAGGTCTATGGTCTGTTACAATTTTGAATTTGCGACCATATAAATAAGGACGAAAATGTTTAATACTCCATACGATAGCTAACAATTCTTTCTCCGTTGTACTTAAATTTTGTTCGGATTTGTTGAGGGTATGAGAAGCAAAAGCAATAGGTCGGTCTTGATTTATAGGACCTTGTGATAACACAGAACCGATTGCGTAATTACTAGCATATGTTGTTAAAATAAATTCCTTAGAAAAGTCGGGAAAATGGAGAAGTAAATCATTTCATAAAATTTGTTTCAATTGATCGAAAGAAGATTGTTGTTCCGTAGTCCAAATAAATTTATTATCTTTTTGTAGAAGAATAGTTAAAGGTTTGATAATACGAGAAAAACCAGATACAAATTTTCTATAATAACCACTCAAACCAAGAAATGATTTAACCTGTTTAGGGGTTTTAGATTGAGGGAATTTTACAATAGCCTTAATCTTGTCGGGATTAGTATTTATTGTTCCGTCATGGGAAAGAATATGACCTAAATAAGCAATCTCTTTATGTAGAAATTCGCATTTATCAGGTTGTAATTTTAAATTATTTTCACGTAAGCGAGAAAATATTTCAGAAAGTTTTGTTTCATGATCTTGTAAAGAACTAGCATAAATAACAATATCATCTAAGTAAACAAAGCATTTGTTACCTTGTAAACCTGTTAATACCTGATTCATTAACTTTTGAAACGTGCTAGGGCTGTTTTTTAAACCGAAGGGCATCCGTAAATACTCCCAGAAACCAGTAGGGGTAGAAAACGCAGTTTTAGGGGTATCCTTAGGATCCATAAGAATTTGATGAAATCCGTTAGCTAAGTCCAAAGTTGTAAAATATTGAGAATGACCTAATTGGTTAAGAATGTCCTCTATATTAGGTAAAGGATAGGCATCGCCAATGGTAATTTCATTTAATTTACGATAATCAATGACAATTCGCCATTTCTTTTTATGACTTGCGTGTTCTTTCTTAGGAACAATCCATAAAGGGGAATTCCAAGGAGAGAAAGATGGTTTGATAATTTTTTGTTGTAACATCTGCGAAATTTGAGAATCGATTTCCTGTTTACGAATTTCAGGATATCTATAGATTTTTGCAGAAACAGGATTGTCAGAGGTTGTATTAATTTTATGATAAACTGCATTAGTATGTGTTAAAACGTCACCAGGTAGATGAAATATGTCATGAAACTGATTACATAAGTTAAGAATTGAATCTGTTTCTTCAGAATTCAAATGTTGTAATCGAAGATGATCTTGTAATAATTGATGTCGTTTGACAGAAGATTGTGATTTAGTAGAAATTGGATTGTCGTCTTTGCGACTAGAAAATGAGAAAACTTGACGTACATCAAGGGGTAATAATTTGACAGAACTGATAGTATATTTAAAATCTTTATCAGTCGTATTCGCTATAGTAGCTAAGCAGGTATGATTAGGTAATACCTTAACAATAGCTTTAGAAAAATTCCTGAGAAATTAGAATCAATTGGGGGTAGAATACCTTGTTTGATTTCAGGATTAAGAACATGAAATGGAATTACAACTTCTATACGTTTAGGTACTTTATAGAAATTAGGAGAAGCTTGTAAAGAATTAGAATTAGAATTAGAAGTAGAAAATGGAATAGCTACATTTCGTAACTTAAGAAATTTCATGTCTTGAATTGTACATTGATTTTGTACTAAAAAATCGTTACCTACGGGATGTTTAGTAAGTCGTTGACCAAATAGAATTTAGTAGGCAAAGTATGCTGGTGTATTTGCAAAGGTAATAAAGTTGAACCAAGAGTTGGCATATGAGTTTGTGATATTCTTTGCAAATGAATTTGGTCGTTATAATTTATATTTTTAGTTAAAGAATTTAGTTTAGATAATTTTAATAAAGAAACAGAGGCACCTGTATCAATTAAGAATGAGACATTAGATGTTTTATTATAATTGTCAGTTATTTTTAACTGTATTACTAGTTCAGAAGAATCAAAAATTTCCGTCTTAGGATAATTAAAATTTGAATAAATGTTAAAATTTTTTAAACCAGATTGCGAATGTGATTTACCTCTACCCTGGTTTATGCAGTGGCATCCCATTCGTTTAAATTAGCGGGGCTATTTACGAGAACTTGCGTAGAATTAGATTTCTGTTTTTGAGCTTCATTGTACTTTCGTTTTCGACAATCACGAATATGATGACCTTTTAGTTTACAATAAGCGCAAGACAAATTAGTATAAGAATTAATATTACGCATGTCTTTAGAATTTTTGGTTTCTAGTTGATATATTTTAGATGAAGTAGATTTAACATAACATTTATCCGTATTGTGCGTATTTGTTTTGCAATTTGCACAATAATATTTAGGAGAAAATGATTTAGAAAATGGTTTAGATTTGTTAGAAATATATCCCTGACTTGAATTCATCATTTTTAAAGAACTTTCCTCTGCAAGAGCTAAAGTTATGGCTTCATTTAGGGTTGATAATTTTGCACCACGTAACCTATCAGAAATTTTAGGATTTGTGAAATGAATAAACCTTGAGACAGTAATTTCATTCATTAAATAAAGTTGACCATCTAGCAGATACGGTGGTGAATCTTGCGAGATTGAACCAGTCACTCTTTTTAATAGAGTCTCTATTCGTTGAACAAAGGAAGAAACTTACTCTGAAGATTTTTGTTGAAGATTGGTTAATTCACAAAGAAGTTGAGTTTTATGCTTTTTATCTTGATAATTTAGTAAAAGGAAATCTCTTACTTGTTTCCAATTGTCAAATTTACGGTTGGTTAATAAAACTGCTGCTTTTCCAATAATACGAGTTAATACATATTTTAGTAAAATTATTCGCTGATTTGGAATAGCGATGGAAAAAGTAGATCCTACTTTGGAAATGAAAGAAGGTAATTCGTCTGTATTGCCATCAAAAACGGGTATAAATTTAAATAATTCAGACATTGACAAGGTCGGTTGATCAGGAATTGGGGAAATTGATCTTTGTCCATCTTGAATATTGTCATCTTCGTTGTCTGAGGCATTATTGGAATGATTAGTTGAGGTAGCCATGTTAGGGGTTGAAAATAAATGTTGCAGAGAAGGGTACATTCAGAGTTAAGCACGTTAAGTATAAATAGAAAAAGATTGTACTCACAGAAGTAATTTAGTGATGTACTCCATGGATTTAGAAGTTTGTTGCAAGAACTGTCGTCTCCAGTAGAAATAAAAGTTGCGGGTCTGAAGTCGTCTTCAGTAGAAAAGTTGCGGGATTGAAGTCGGCAGTAGTCACTAGGAGTTGTAGAACCTCGTAGAAAGAATTGGTACGGCGTTGAAGAATCCACAGAAGTAGAGAGAAGCTTTTGCAGGTGGGAATCCACAGGTAGAAATAGTAAAGATGAATTGGTAGTAGGTGGTCTTCCGTCGTTTGAAATATCAGCACTTCTGACACCAAAATTAATCCTTGTTATGTAGCAGAGCGGCTTGCTGGTTCGGAAGGATTATTATAAACTTGTAGAATAAATTCGTCCATAAATTCGTAATATAAACTTGTAGAACTTTGAATAACTTTTATTACACAAATAACAACACTAAACACAAGCTGAGGTACAATTTGTAAGAACTTAAGGTTGAATATACATTTAATAAATTGTTGTGCTGAAAGCAGCAACAGAATAATATCGATTGAATTAACAATCTAACCTAGACTGAGTTTAATGATGAACTGCCACTTCAGACGTGGCGAAGTGGTTTTAATGAATTCCTTATCTGTTTTGACTACGCAAGAAACGGTCATGCGGTTCTGCAGTTTCCTAGCAATCTATGTTGATAACAACTTACAAGGAATTTTAAAAGACGAAGAAATACGTTAGCGTTCTGCGTCACAGGTAAATAACTCATTTCAAAGTTAAAATTAATATTAGTACAAAATTAATACAATATTTAGAAATATAGGTTAGTGCAATAAGTTTAGTGATTAATACAATCATAAAATAATCGATGAATGCATTTACACTTGGTCCCAAAAGGTAAAAGTAAGCCAAAAGAATATGAATGACTAAATAGATTCTGATAATAGTTTTCAGAAATGCTTTGTGTGATTTAGCATCACGCGTTCTTTGTTCTAGGAAAAACATGAATGTAACCAAGTATGATAGCAACTAACGGCTCACAATGAAATGTGTTAGAATTGATAATTAATCTTGGGAAATGTTTCCAAGCGCTGCATTAAGCGATCGTTTTACATTATCTGTAAATATGCGTGTTGTACTTATTATTGTACAAATTGAAATATAAAAATATGGATAATATGCAGGTACAAACGCACACAATAATGTTATATAACATTTACGTTTAGGCATAGAGGCACTAATTATGATTTAGGCACATATATGCACATAACACCTATGAATATTTCAAGTTCATCTTGAGTTATCTGTAATGGCTTATTAGGATTTTTTTGAAGAGCGTATCTATTACGTTAAAAAACAATGTGCTCTAAGATATCAGTGGAAAAATACAATTTAAAATAATTAAGTGGTCTCCCAATTTCTGGATCGTCGTTTTCCTTCTGCTCCGTAATAAATTGTGGGATTTGGATAGGGGGTGTCGCTTGATCCACTCTGGCCCATGTCAAAGGAGATCGAGAATGAGGTTTTTTTTAAATTATTTTTGGCACCTACTTTTGGTTTCCAGTGCAAGGGCTCTTCATGATCGGTTTCTTCGTCTGTGTTGGCCATTGGTTGACGATAAGAGTGCTGATCATCGCTGGAGTAATCTGAGACTTGATTATAAACGCAATCAACGCTGCTGTCACTGAGTGCATCATCTTCACTGTCGCTGACAGGGGTATGGACAATCCATTGCTTACAGTTTACTCTTTTTCTGAGCAGCACCCCAAAAAATAAATTAATGAGTCATAACGGTATGTTATTTATGCAAGCAGCCCAATGATCCAGACTCGAACCAAACCCTATTTTCGTAATTGACCATTGTGAAAAAAATAAAGATTCTATCGAAACCCTGTTATTACCCCAATGAAGTACAAAAAGTAGCCGATGCAATAATAATTTTTTAAATGGTATTTACTTACTTTTTCTAAACAAAAACTGACACATGAACATTCACGACATCACCTGATTGATGAAAACGCACGCCATTGTCATTGTACTTGTACCAAATCTCTAGAGGTGTACTTGTACAAATCTGCTATGAATATATGGCTCAGATAAGGAACTGTGGGCACACATGAAAATTTGAGCAAAATGTAGGTTTTTAATTCAGATTTAAGCTTAAATTACAGTATGTTCCTAATCTGACCCGTGTGGCAAAAAGTGGTTAATTCCTTTGTGATAGGTAGTGTTTGTCTCATGGTAGTTTTTGATTACTTCATTTATATCTTCTTTATTATCTTCCAATATTGTAGTGATATGATGATAATTAATTTAATAAATAAACTAATAAATTCACTACACATTCTATATGTTTTTATTTAAATCAAATTTTGACTGATTAAAAGTAAATAAATATAACTGTGTTACTGAAATTTTTAATTTACATGCTCCTGTCCATACTTGTAAAGTATCTAAACCTCATCAACCGTGGATAATCGATAATGTTAAATTGTTGCAATCGTTGAGAAATAAAGCAAAACGAAAATGCCGTAAAACTAAGCTTCCCCAACATTGGCAATACTATAAAACTCTACGTAATTTCACTACGTTGGTCATTCGCAAGGGAAAAAAAGCTTACCTTGAATTCAAATTACGTCAGCGTAGTACTACAGAAACTCTATGGAAGGAACTAAAACGTTTAGGCATTAGTGTTTCTAGATACACAGATACCATCAGGTTTACAAGATGTTAGTAAAATAAATGACTTTTTTATTAATAGCATTCCTGAAAATGATACTGATAGTTCTGAATTAATGAATCTTTATTTATCGCATACTAAAAATGAAATAGGTTCTGTTTTTGAATTTAGTGTAGTTGATATCACTACTGTGAATAGTATTCTAAATAGAATTAACACTAAATCAGTTGGACCTGATGGTATTAGTGTAGTCATGATTAAATTGTGCTGTCCTTTCGTCGTACAATTTTTAACGCATATCATTAATTGTTGTATTACTCAGAATTGGTTTCCTACATGTTGGAAGAAAGCGTACGTCACCCCTTTAGCTAAAATTAAATAACCCGCAGAATACAAACATTTACGCCCTATAAGCATATTACCTGTATTATCCAAAGTATTGGAGAATGTAATTTGTTATCAACTCAGCCTTCATTTATCTTCTTATGACATTCTACCTTCTCTGCAGTCAGGTTTTAGACCACTGCATAGTTGCACCACTGCATTACTTAAAGTAGTCGATGATTTGATACATTCTCTCGATCAGGGTAAGCCGTCTGTGTTAATTATGCTCGATTTCACCAAAGCATTTGATACTATTGACCATAACGTTTTGCTTGCTATACTTTACTTTATTGGTTTAAAGAAAAATGCTATCGAGTTGTTAACGAATTATTTATCCAACAGAACCCAAATCGTTAAGTTGCAAGATAATATATCTAATGTAGTTTATTTAAGATCTGGAGTCCCACAAGGATCCATTCTTGGTTCCTTGTTATTCACTATTTATACTTCCTCCTTCATTGATTATATTAGATACTGTAAGTACCATGCATATGCTGATGATACTCAGCTATATTATTCGTTTAGTCCTTCTGATATTGCCAATGCTGTAAATGTAATTAATAATGACTTAGAGAGCTTGTACGTTTTATCTCAGAAACACAGTTTGTTTTTAAATCCATCTAAGTTACAAATTATGGTCTTTGGGAAGAAAACCGCATGTTGTGATATTCAAAATTTAGATATTAAAGTTAACAATACCCAAATTCCTTTAGTTCAGTGTGCAAAAATTTAGGCTTATATTTGGACAATTCCCTCACATTTCTAAAAACATACAAAAATCCTATGTAAATCTTCGTTTATTATACCCTCACAGACATTACCTTTCCGTTAAAATCGAAACTGCTCTTTGCGAATCTCTAGTCTTATCACAGTTTACTTTTTGTAGCCCTCTATATTTTCCTTGTTTAAGTTCTATTCTAAGAAAGTGTACTAAAACAGTAAACGGATGCATATCTTTTAGAGGCGGAGTTTTAATACCTATAAAGAAATCGTTAAAAAATGTTAAAAGATTTAGATTTCAAGAAACTAATTGACAAAAGTTTGTATGCTGCTAGACGAGCCGTTAAATCTATAGGTGGGAAGAAGCGTGTGCGAGTACCACGACTTATTCCAATCCCTAAACAAGGAGGCCTTTTACCGTTCCTTGTACCTTTATTTGCTGGACTGTCTGCAATAGAAGCATTAGCTGGTGGTGCTAGCGGTATTGCTAAAGCCGTAAATGATGCTAAATCAGCTAAGCAGGAATTGGATGAACATCAGCGTCATAATAAAACAATGGAGGCTATAGCTGTGGGAAAGAAAGGTGGAGCACTTTATCTTAAACCATATAAGAAAGGAACTGCTCTCTACTTGAAACCGTATTAAAAAAACTGATAAAATTGCCTCGGAGAGCACTTACTAATTTAGATATGCCAAAGATGTACCTTTCTTTAGAGGAGTATTTATGCGTGATGCTCTACCTAAAAAGCCTCGTGTTAACGAGAGTGCTATTGTAAACTTGGATAATATCAAAGGTAAAGGAACTCATTGGGTTGCATTCAAAAAGCGTGGGGAGGAAGTAGTCTACTATGATAGTTTTGAAGATTTGCAGCCCCCACTTGAAATAATTAAGTATTTCCGAGGTTGCAACATTAGATATAATTATGAAAAGTATCAGGATTATAATACTTATGTATGCGGTCACTTCTGTTTAAATTTCTTGTACAATGAATGAATAATAAATAAATAATTAACAAAAAGCGATTTTGTTTTACATATATTCATGAAACTGTCTGAATGTACCAGTCATGTCTCAAACTTTCACGTTGACTAGTACAGGGAATGTACTTTCCGTTAATTATTTTCCCCCTATTCAACTGGAATCCAACAATGTGTTAGGACTGGCTGGATTTTATGGTTGTAATTCTATACGAAATAGTTATGACGGAAACAATAAATTCTATTATGACGGAGACAACAAAGTTATTACAATTCCTAATGGTGCCTATGAAATCGAAGATCTTAATAAATATCTACAATCGAAAATTAATAAATTCAATAATGTGGACTTGATTTTACGTCCCAATAACAACACTCTGAAGTGTGAAATCAAGAGTATCTACAGAATTGACTTTACAAAAACCGATTGCATTGGGCTCATGCTTGGTTTCTCTTCTAAAGTACTAAAAGGAGGTTTAGAACATGAATCTGATCAATATAACTGGTGGTGCATACAGAAACAGTGAGTCGTCTCATACAATATTCGAATTTGACGTATCGGTAGAACCTGGTTTTAAATTGGTTAAAGAACCTTACACCATTGTATATTTACCTGTACTAGTACATCAGATTGATAATATTACTTTACGTTTGGTTGATCAACATGGTAAATTAGTAGATTTCGGGCAAGAGCAAGTTACTGTTCGGTTAGAGCTCAAGAAATATGGGTCTTAAAATTTTCGATAAAAGTGGTAGTGGACATTTTATTAGTCATTCTTCATCTTCAGATGATCAAGGAAGTGTATTAACAGACGAAGACGTACAGTTTTTGCAGTATCTCGGCTGCAAAGTACTCAGCAGGCATGGAAGAAGGCTTAAAAAACTTATTCAACGGAGTAAGGTATGAAGATATGATCGTTGAATGTGATCGGCGTACTTATCATCCTTATACAACAAACGCACATGGTAACTCGGATGAAATTAATCTAGTTATTCAAAAGGCTGACCTAATCACAGCTACCTACGACAGTGTAATCTACCTAGAAGGTGTCATTACTCCTGCAGAACCAAATAAGGCATACGAGCTTACGAATAACTCCCTTCTATTTTGATTCGATGAAATTCTATTTACATTAGGAGATCAGATAATAGAAACTGTACGTTTACCTGGAATAAGCAGTACTATTAAGGGATATTGCTCGTACAAAACAGAACAAAGCAACTGTCTCTCTCAAGCTGGATGAAGCCCTAAAAACGAATCTTTGGATATACTAAACAGTACCAAGACCTCTTTTTGCGCTTCAATACCATTAAGACATGTGTTGGGGTTTGCAGAAGGATACAGAAAGCCGCTAATTAACATACGTCAAGAGTTGACTTTAATTCGTGCTAAATCTGATGTGGATTGCTACAAAGGAGATACAGACATAACAATTAAACTTAATAAAGTATTATGGAAGGTGCCTTATATGATTCCCAACGATGCTACAAAATTGGATATCTATCAAAAAATTAACAAAAATTTTCCGATACCAGTGGCATTTCATGCTCATGATTTGTACGTGTATCCAACTTTACCGACTTCAACATCATTGGTTTGGGCAGTAAAAAGCAGCACAGGATTCCAACGGCCTCAGTGGTTGCTGATCATCTTCCAAACAAATAAACGGAATAACAAAAGTGTTAGCGCTACTAAATTTGATCATTTGAATATTTCAAATATAAAAGCCAATATCAACAACCGAAGATACCCATACGAACAGCAAAACCTTGTATTTGCTGATAATAAATACGTAGACGCTTATGAAGAATATTTGAACTTTCGTTCTCAATATTACGACTCTATTCACGGCTATCTTATTAGTTACAAACAATTCAAAGAACAACCAATTTTTGTGATTAATTGTTCGAAACATAACGAAAGCGTTTATAATGTAGTTGTTGATTTAAAATTGGAAGTGGAAGCGTCTTTAGCTTTTGCAAATAATACTGTAGCCTATTGCCTTATTCTACACGATGTGCTTATTGAGTATGAACCCTTTACTAGCATCGTGCGTAAGATTTAATGTAGTATTTATATTAATAATTTACAATATCTAATGTAATAAGTTGGCACAATAAATAATTGAAATAAAACGGATGTTTACTTTAATTATACAGGTTCAAGGTTACCCAACCAGATATTTAAATATGATTCGCTGAAAAATATTTAAGTTAATTCAGTTTAACATCATGAAGGTTGTAGTTGTAACAGCTCTTGCAATTCTATACATCTGCTATGTGCATGCAGATGTTAATGATGAAGTTCGCTTGGATTTGGTGGAAGATATTTTACTAAGATCTGGTTATCTAGAAAGTGGTGAGTTACAACAAAATCGCAGCTCACACCTTAAAACGGCATTAAAAACCTTTCAAAAATATTACAATCTACCTGCGGATGGTGCATTGAACGAACCTACCATAGATTTAATGGCTCAACCGAGTTGTGGAAATAAGGATTCGTCTAATACATATCAAACTAAACCCATTAAATGGGAAAAGTCGCACCTGAACTACTACATCAACTCGCAGGACCTTAATTTACGAGCTCTCACTGCTTCTGCTTTTAGAACATGGGAGAAGCATACGAATTTACATTCAGTTCTTCAAAATATGATATATTAATATCATTTCATCGATACAACCATACTAAAGTAGGAAATAAAATATTTTTCCTAGCATATAGACAACCCACATTACAGCGTACAAATCTGTTTAGCTAAGACACCAACCGTCAAGTATGTAGAAATCTGTTTAGCCAAGACACGAACCGTTAAGTATGTAGAAATCTTAGCCAAGACACGAACCGCTAACTACATAGCATAACACATAGAGGGCGTCACGTGTATGGCTCTGTGACGTCACTTCCTGGTCCCAAACGAACATTGCTATACTACTCTTTTACATTTGTTTTTTTGTATATATTTTATTTTTTTAATTATGTTTATTTATTTTGATGTATATATTTTATTTTTATCTATATATTTATTTATTTATTTTGCCTTACAAAACATAGTCAATGGATATTAAGATTAATTATAATTATAATTATAGGACATAAACTTGATTATTTTATATCTAAATTATATTTATTTACATTTAATTTTATTTTATTTTCCCTTACAAGTAACTGTTAATAAGGCACTTAAAAGAAACACTTATGGAGTTCACCAACAGCTTGTATAGCCCTAACATCAGCCTTGGACTTATCCGTGAATCTAATTGCATTAGCAGCCGCAGTCATTAGATCTTTATCATGTTTGTCTAGACTCAATGAATCCATTTGCTTGTTCCTCACGGCATTCTTTATTGTGCTTAAGTATTTAACATTTTTTGCTAGGGTGAACTCTTCAAATCCCTGTGGTTTAATTCTTCGTTTTATGCAGTCATTTATGTATCCACTATAATCTAGAACCAAGCAAAATAAACAGTAAACCCATTGCTCATTGATTTCAAAAATGTCTAAGGGTATTAAAGAGAATCCTTGGCCCACTAAAGGTAAATATTTTTTTAACATTTTCACTGCATCCATTGAAGTCAATCTTTGCAATCAGTGGCGAATTTATATTATATTTATTCTCATAATTGCAGATGTGGACTAATGCATTAAGTCTATTTTTTGTTAATTTATCAAGGCTGACATTATCACCGAAATATATTCTTAAATCAAACAATATAACATAAGGTGCACCTCCTTGTGTAAGGAAATTTATTTGCCTTGGCTTGCTTTAAGGCATTGTTGATCTTTTGACCCTTGAGAATAATAGTTTCAACTGTTTCCTTTTTGAACTTAGCTATAGATTTATGCCCTGTGATTTGACTCAAAGTAACAGGTTCTACTGATTTATCCTCAACAGCTTGTTTAAAAACTAAAACTGAAAGCCCTGTAGAATCCTGGTCAGTAGTATAGTCTATTGGATCAAAAACTTTGGCTACAATCATATTTGATGCAGGAATTGTTGATGTTGATAGAGGTACAGAAGAGGTTGGATTAATACTTGCCATTTTTGGGTTTGGTTTAGGATTTGTAATGCCTGCCTTTTGAGTTAATTTAGGCTGAAATGCAGACTTTCTAACAGATGATTTATCTGGACTAGTTAGTGAAGAGGATGGACCACTGTAGGATTTTCTCCTAATTGTTCCTATTCCTATGGTCTCAGGTTTGTTTTGAGAACCTTTTCCAGTATCCTTTGGCTCTTTAGGCATTGACAGATCAGACGTGGATTAATGCGTCAGACTGAGCTGCTCCAAATCTGAATCTTCTTGTTTCAAAAGATTCTACTGTGAGATCATTTACATTAGGTTTTGCATCCTTTATTGACAGAGTTACATCTGCTGGAAGGTAGGATATTATTTTATCGACTTCATCTCTTGCCTTTGCTCCAGGAAATCTGCTTTTATACGTGAGTACCCGTTTTGACAGCTCTTGTACTGTGGAGTTTTCTAGTGCGTAACTCCAGTTGTCATTTATTTTTGATTTGACTTCCCTAAACAGGACCGGGAATATTATCAGGTGCTCTTCTCCATCTACTTTCCCGTACACTTGGGTAAAATAGCACGAAATATGTAGTAAAAACCACAACTAAATTAAGGTACTCGGTCGGTGATTATATGAGCTTAAGAACTGTAGGTTTGAAAGCGTCGGCTAGTATCAGTATATTGTTAGTGGCCCCATACTCTGAACCATCGATGACCTTACCTCTGGTGGATAGGTGATCTCTTCCAGTAAGATGTGATGTGGCCCAGTTATCCCGTACTTTTCTAAAGGAACTGACTTCGACCCGGTAGTGCTTTTATGTATAGGCATTGTGCTATGTCCTATTCTAAGTTCTTGAATACACAATGAATATGCTTTAAAGAAATCTAAATATGGGGCAATTGTTCCGTATCAATTTTCCTGGTCGTTCATTGAGTACATTTTATATGTCAGCCCATTGTCAGTACATGCCTTAGTCCATATCATTTTGGAATTCTCTATAGTTATTGAATGTTCTTTCCCCATTGTAGTTATTTTGGGAGATGAGGCATCTGCTTTTTTAGCTGCGTTACTAGTGGCGTTTTTTGCACCTTGTCTGAGGATATTGTGAGTCGTGAATATTATGCTTGTTATTTGAGAGGCAACGTTGATATTTTTAAAAGCAGCCACTCTCGCGAGAGGATCAGTGAAAAAGTGCATTATCAGAGCGTCATCCCATTATAAAAGCCTTTCGACATTTTACTTTTTTGTCCGGGTCCAATTCTATCTTGGGTCTCTTCGCACTTATGATAGTTTGCTGTGTATCAGGGTCCACGAGTTCACTGTCAATTTTTCTTTTTATACCACTAGTACTTGGCTCGGTTGTAATATTCATAGCTGCATCGGTTTCAACCATTTTACTTTCAATTAGTTAACAAAGTTAAGTACGACTTAAGTAAATTACTTTAGTAAACGACTTAAGTAAACGACTTAAGTAAATTACTTAAGTAAACGACTTAAGTAAACGACTTAAGTAAATGACTTAAGTAAACGACTTAAGTAAACGACTTAAGTTAATGACTTAAGTAAACGACTTAAGTTAATGACTTGTTCTACAAATGGGCTAGGGGCGTTTGCTGTTGTTAGTGTTTTGGCAGATGCAAGGGGAGTTATCACGTGGATTAATGCGTCAGACTGAGCTGCTCCAAATCTGAATCTTCTTGTTTCAAAAGATTCTACAGTGAGATCATTTACATTAGCTTTTGCATCCTTTATTGACAGAGTTACATATGCTGGAAGGTAGGATATTATTTTATCGACTTCATCTCTTGCCTTTGCTCCAGGAAATCTGCTTTTATACGTGAGTACCCGTTTTGACAGCTTTTGTACTGTAGTTTTCCAGTGCGTAAATCCAGTTGTCATTTATTTTTGATTTGACTTCCCTAAACAGGACCGGGAATATTATCAGGTGCTCTTCTCCATCTACTGAAATAAATAGGTCCACTCTAGCTGGCTGCCGACTAGCTTTATTGTAGAGATCCATGTCACAATGACTGGGAGTGGCAGGGTATGCCTTCTGAAAGAATGTTGACCCCATTTTAAACGACTTAACTAAACGACTTAAGTAAATGACTTAAGTAAGCGACTTAAGTAAATTACTTAAGTACATTACTGAAGTAAACGACTTAAGTAAATTACTTTAGTAAACGACTGAAGTAAACGACTTAAGTAAACGACTTAAGTAAATGACTTAAGTAAACGACTTAAGTAAACGACTTAAGTTAATGACTTAAGGAACAACCCCTCTTGAAATAGCGTGGCACATTAGATCTCCTCTAATCGTTGTCGAATAGTTCCATGCGTGAACTTCTAAAAGATGTCAAACCAGGGAATAAGGACCAATTTATCTTTGAAGTTACAATTTGTCCTAATATAGTCCGCACACAACAATACTGCGCCTTTCCGAGGTTCATAGTACCGTTTACGAAACAGCACGGGGTGTTCGCGTTTGTGTTATCCGTGAAGATGCCTGAACCTAATTTTACTTTGTCGACCAGTACCAACTCATTCTTTTTATCTATTTATTCCCTGATGGCTCCTATTTGGCTATAATAATTAACACGGTACGTCTCGATGGTAATGTCATTGAGTTCTAAGTACCCAACTTCTTCCCCCTTCTGTCTCTTTATTATATCTCTAACCTTATCCCTATAATTCCTTCTTGCAAAAGAGTATTGGAGTTCTTTTGGTGTAAAAGCATCATATTTTTTTTCGATTAGACTTTTTAATATCTGGAAATCACACCGTGTGTTTCTTTCGTTGATTCGAGATACATTGTCGGAGTAGAACAAGACACAACTGTCAAATCTAGATTAATACAATGGTATAGGTATTTGCCTGTGGCCCTCCACTACTTCGAGATTATTTCTTCTATCCTTTCCGCTTTTAAAAATCACAGTAAACGACTTAACTAAACGACTTAAGTAAATGACTTAAGTAAGCGACTTAAGTAAATTACTTAAGTACATTACTTACGTAAACGACTTAAGTAAACGACTTAAGTAAACGACTTAAGTAAACGACTTAAGTAAACGACTTAAGTAAACGACTTAAGTAAACGACTTAAGTAAACGACTTAAGTAAACGACTTAAGTAAACGACTTAAGTAAACGACTTAAGTAAACGACTTAAGTAAACGACTTAAGTAAACGACTTAAGTAAACGACTTAAGTAAACGACTTCAGTAAATGACTTAAGTAGACTATTTGCCCACGCTTCAGGCACTGCGTCGAATTGATGGTCTTCAGACCAACACACTGTCCAATTTCTATTGCGATGATCATGTCGTATGCGGTATAAATGTCGCACTCCCATTAGAGCGACTGGTCCTACTATTTAAGGTTCGACTCACCGCTAAAATCCCCTCTCTTTTCTAATACTTGGGGTTCGCAATAACTGTCCCTGTGAACCAGTTACACCTTGCAGTTCTTCACCGCTCTCGATCCACTGTAGGTTCTCGAGTTCCACCGATATCGCCGTGATTAGCTGTTTATTATCTGCCGGGAACAAACCAGGAAGCACACCTGCTTCAGCTAAAAACTCTTCTTGCGTACGGGGAAGATGAATACTAGGTCTCCATCCCTGTAAATTTTCATTAGGGATTAATCCATCTACTCGAATTCGGAGGGGTAAATTCCATTCTGTTACCTCCTCGGGTTCGTCTTCATCACCCTCATCCTCTGGCGCCTGCGCTTCTAAGTCGCGTAAGATACGATAGGCGTAAACAGCGCTACAAGGATAACTTTTGTATAAATGGTGAGTTTCAGCTGCTACTCTGCCCCACCAAGAAAGATTTTCAGCACGCGTCCTTGGCAAATCAACAATGGGATAAAAGAATTTCAGTGCTCTACCATCAGGAATACTAGTATTGCCAAAACCAGACAAATATCGTGCTAAAGTTTTCGGATAAAAATACTTGGCTGCTTTCACTGCGTTAACAAAACGATCAACATCATAGCCATTTTCGATGTGCAGCTGGACTAGTCTCGCATTACTTAAAACTGAGCAATAATATGCCAGACAGCTAGAAGACATTCGCTTAGCGAAGCCCGCTGCGTTGGTAACATACGTCTGGTACATTACCTCTTCTATATACTTCAACCCTTCAGTAGTCGAGTATATTTTCGGGTCATCAGGTTTGCGTCGTAATGTTGATTGGAATTCTTCAAAAAATGCCTCGCAATACAAAGGGTCATTTTTCATCTCTGAGTCCTTTTTTGAAAGGTGCTTCGGCTCAGGTTTTGCTTCAATTAAAGGTTTCTTTTCAGGCTCCTTCTTGTTGTTGAATTTGGTAAAGGGTTGCTTCTTCCCACGGAAGCTTCCTCTACTATTACCGCGATATCCACCAAACTGTTGTTGTTGTTGAGATGGCCCCGGGTAATCATCGTATTGCTGCGACGACTGTGGCGGTCTATCCTCTTGGCCGGAATAACCTCCTCTGCCACGGTTATTATTATAATAACTTCTTCCTTGATAACTCATTATGTATTAGTGCTCCGACTTAAGTAAATAACTTAAGTAAGCGACTAATGTAAATGACTTAAGTAAATTGCTTAGGTAAACGACTTAAGTAAACGACTTAAGTAAATGACTTAAGTAAACGACTTAAGTAAACGACTTAAGTAAATGACTTAAGTAAACGACTTAAGTAAACGACTTAAGTAAACGACTTAAGTAAACGACTTAAGTAGGTGAGATGAGTACGTTCTGGCTCAAAACAAACAATATGGCGGCTATGTTTGTAAACAAACATGATCACGTGACCCGGAATGTGGGGTTCTGATTGGTTAGAGCCGCAAAATGGACGGGCATGTTTGTAAACAAACAACACTGATAAGAGTGTTTGTTGACAATACATTATTTGTTACATACTGCGCCATCTGTAGGTTGCTATAGGTGACTATAGCATACATTATTTGTTACATGCTGCGCCATCTGTAGGTTGCTATAGGTGACTAAATTTTTTATATATCTTTTATACACCTGATGTGTAAATGTATATCTTAAAAAAAATAAAACTACAATTTACATTTTTTTTTAATTTATTTATTTATTCATTTTTTTTTGGTGTTACCCCGCTTTCTCCATCTCCAGATGTATATTTTTTATTGAGCTCCGACAAAGCATAATATTTTTGCAAAATTTCTTACAAGCTACAAACTGCAACAAATAAAATTAATTGATTTTCCCCAAAAACAAGAAATGAGACTTACGTATGTTACAATCCATAACATATTCAGATCTGTATCTTTGAAAACTTTGTACTTACATCCTTCGAACAACCCTATTTTTAATAGGGTTGCATTTGGGATGTAATCGCAACTGCGAATTACTTCAATTATATCCTAAAAGAAAAAAAAAATCATAATATGAAATATGTTTATTAGCTTCACTTAATCACGTAATTAGCTTATATTACCGTTTTATACTTTTGTCGTACATATTCACAGTCTTTTTTCTAAAAAGTAAAACTAAAGTAGAAGAAGTATTTACTCAATATAGAAAAAACACATACCAATAGGGTATCGCATTGCACCGCATTGCATTGCACTCACAAATAGATTTTCGGCTTCTGTAAAATATCTTAATAAATTTTCAGTGTAACTTAAAATATAAAAAATAACATCATACCCATTCTTATTTGAGATATGAAATGATACAAATTCGAAGCAAGCAAGACAACAGGAATTTGTGGTTTTGCACTTCTCAGATAACGTGCTTTAATTTCCACAGTTCAAGACAGTTACTATTCAGTTAGTAGTCAAAAATAAATAGGTATGTTGGGAACACTTAAAAAATTCACTTTTTTAAATTTATTTTTTGTTTGTTTTTTATATAAAGGTTATGGATGCGGAAAAATATTGCGGTGAATGTGGAGCATTCGTTTGTTTCTGTAAAAAACAGATTGGAACAAGATACTGCAACAAATGTAATGCATTTTTTTGCTTTTGTCGGAGCTCAATCAATATCCACCTGGAGATGGAGAAGCGGGGGCAAGTATTCACGCTACACAACACCAGAATGTTAACAAATTCAACAAAGAAGAAAAAACAAATACCCAATATTCTTAAAAGAAAGTAATATTTAACATACTGATTTTAATTTTTTATATTGTCTTATAGCTTTATAAACATGTAAAAGATTAAATAAATGAAATATTATTACCATTCAGATGGACGGTTTTTTAATTTATTATTCAAAAATAATACCCGTAGAGACATCTACCGCTAGCAAGTAAATTGTTGAACAGTTTCCTATAAGTATACTCGTCTAAATCACTTGAGTTAATATAAGTAGCGATATGACAAAACCGCAAAGATGAAAAATATTTATCATAACTCGTTATCTTAAAATAATATTATTCAACCACAACCAATTTTCTGGAAGGTTAAAGAAGTGAATTTAATTTGTACAAACATATTTTTTAAACAAATATGTTTTCGCAAAAACAAATCTGTGGGTATATAAACCCTTAACACATATTTATATTTTTTAGTATACTACAATATTACTACGTAAATAGTTTGCACAACAATTTAAGAAAAAAAAAATACCTATACAAAATAAATTATAATGAACAGCTTCCAGGATATTAATGCTGTTGGACAACTTCAGTTTAAACCAACCTTAAAAATTCGGGATATGGAATTAAACAAAAAATACAAGTTGGTGGATATTAAATCGCTAAACACTGAGTATGGGAGGCAAGTGGTTGTTGAAACTAGTGAAAATTCTATCTTCCTACCAGCTCGCATTGCCAAGAAGATTAATGACGAAAGGGTAATTTCTATGAAGAAGAAAATCAATAAGACAGCATTAATTTTTACTGGTGAAATCGATGTGGGGAAAGAAAATGGTGCTGTAGCAGTGAAATTTGAAAGAATTTAAAAATGTATCAACCATCATCTCTGCTTTACCACTCAACGAAGACTATATGTTGGACTTATTCGTTGAGTTACATACAAAAGCTTCAACTTCCACAGACTCTGAAAGAACACCTTCACCTCAACTGGTTTCAACACATTCGAGAATTAAATGATGTAGTCCTTCAAGGTGTAGTCGAAGTACCAGCTTGGATTGAAGAAATGTTGCAAGAGTGTGTGTGTGAACGAAATTATTCGGAACCAAATTTTGAACTATTTGCAGCAATACTTCTATATAAGCCCCCCGAAAATTGTGAAAATATAGTGTGGATACCAAAAAAGACTATTTACATTATGGGCTATCGCGTTTTTAATTCAAGTCAGTCCATAAATTTGTGTAATTCGTGTTTTATGAACGATGAACGTTTTGATAATTACCAATATGTACATGTTATAAATAATATCAAACTTTCTAACAATAAACGCTATGTGATAGAAGCTCTTAAGAGCAGTAGTAATTGGTGCGATGAATGTATGTACAAACCATTAATATCAATTCGAGGTGTAAATGAATATGATGAATTTCAAGATAGTGGTATTTTTTCATCGGTTCCCTGCAAAAGGATACGTATGTGTACAGTTAAAAATGAATATATGTCTACTACAGAACGCTTTTCAACACCATTGAATAAAAATTCTCCTACGAGTTTACAATCAACTTTAGCAGAGCGACAAATTACCAAAAATATTTTGGATAGGCTTGTTTTACGAACACAACCAACAATTCCCGAGGATGAAGATGAAGAAGTATGGGGTGAATTAATTAATCAATTTTAGATATAAAAAAATTATAGCAACTTACTTTCTTAATTTTTGTTTGTTTGTTTATGAAATATTTGTAATGGTTATAAAATTAATAGAGTGGTGACTAATAATTGTTTTATGTTGCTTAAAGGTGTATGAAGCAGTTTATATTTAAGAAAAAACAATACTTTGAATACCTATCACTTAACATTAATGTTAATAATTGACACTTATCTGTTTATGAATTCTTATCGATTCCTTGTTAGAACAAACATTAAAAGGTGGGAAATGCATGGTTTATAAGAGGAAAATCTTCGCTTGAATATGTAGTTCACTGTTAGCATTTAGTGTTTTATACATAGACAAAATGTCTAAGGAATTTTTAAATAAAATTGACTTAGTGCTGCGTATGGTGAAAGAAGCTTATAAAAAGCACCAGTTGCAAAATGAAAAAATTCAAAAGTACATTAAATTAATTAGTTTTAATATTAAACTAGTTAATGATAAACAAGGTGATTCATCATTTACATTATCTGAGAAAAAACACCTACAAGCTGTTCTGGGGCAATTCTACAGGTATGAAGCATTATTTAAAAATCGATTTAGTACTACAAGTGGTGGTGGAATCACGTTTGCAAACAACAAACTACGAGAAAAGAATCTTGGAGGTCGTGTAATTTGGAAGGATTTAGTAACAGCGTTCAAATCAAGGATTCATACTGGAATTATTATTAACCTAACACATAAGAAGTTACCCATTTTCTTTGAAGATTGTTTGGTGTTGTTTATGAAACATATTGAGACAACATTAAAACAGCATAATAACCCAATAAAAATAAATGTCGAATTAAGGGCGGAATTTGTAAAATCTACCTTAATAGTCAATGAACTGGAGTTTAAGGAATTTACATTTAATACGAAAAATTGCATATTAACTTTAGGTATGTTTACTTTGTGTATTAGTTTACTTAAATTACAAAAATGTATTTTTTCTAGGTAGTTTATTTAATCATGATTTAAATCGATGGTTCCAGAAAAATGTTGTGGATAATTTAATGATGCAAATTTCAGAATTTCAGGAATCTGGAAGCGGTTGGACGTTGTCTAAAATAATCTCATTAATGGTAAATATAAACAGGGTATCATTATTCCATGCATCATCATACATAGAGTTACCTAATGAAATTAAAGTTAAGAAAGCTGTTATAAATGTGAAAAATAATGATGAGTCCTGTTTTGGATGGTCACTAGTTTCAGCCTTGTTTCCAACTAAAAAGAATTCTGATCGAGTCAATTCATACCCCTACTATGGACAAGTTTTAAATTTTGATAATATTAATTTTCCAGTTACTTTAGATCAAATTCCTAAATTTCTTAAGCAGAATATCAACATATCGTTAAATATTTATGGATTTATTCGAAAATCGGAAACAAATTATGTTACAGTACCAGTATTTCTATGTAAAGAAAAAAAACAAAAACATGTTAATTTGCTAATGATTCAAGAACATTATGAAATTCAAAAACAGGATGATGATTGTGATAATGACCAGGATGAAGATGATTTTCACCTTTATAATGATAGTGAGTCTTTGATAAAACACCATTTCTGTTGGATAAAACATTTATCCAGGTTAGTTCATAGACAATTATCAAAAAATAATAAAAAAAATTACATTTGTGATAGGTGTTTACATTACTTTAATAATGAAAATAAACTAAAAATACATGAAGTAGATTGTGCTAATATTAATAAATGTAAAATTGTGATGGCAAAACCAGGCACCAATGCAAAGTTTACAAATTTTCAAAATATGGAGCCAGCACCGTATGTGTTATACTGTGATCTGGAGTGTCTTGTAAAAGATTTTCAGGATAATGATACTAAAGACACGTTTAAATATAAAGAACATCAAGCTTGCAGTATTGCATACTATCTACATTGTAATTTTAATAACTCAAAATCACGATTAAGGCTTAATAGGGGGAGTAAATGTATTGATTGGTTTGTTGAAGAACTAACCCAAATTGCTTCCGAAGTGGAAAATTATTTTACAGATCCGGTACCGATGGAGGTACTATCCCAAATTCAACAATTGCAATTTGAAAATGCTTCAAATTGTTATATTTGCGAAGAACAATTTTTAGATTATCACGTCAAAGTTAGGGACCATTGTCATTTCTCTGGTAAATTTAGAGGTGCAGCACATCAGTACTGTAATTTAAATTATAAGGTCTCTCATTCGATCCCCGTATTTTTTCATAATTTTAGCGGTTACGATAGTCATTTTATTATAAGAGATATTGCTAAGGTTACGCCAGGTAAAATAACGGTTTTACCAAAAAATAAGGAGAGTTATATATCTTTTACAAAATTTATTCCAAATACAGATGTGAAATTTAGATTTGTAGATTCATACAGGTTTATGAGCGAATCCTTAGATAAATTATCATCATATTTAAAATTTGATGAATTAAACGTTTTACGTCAAAATTGTTCACACTTGAATAGTAATCAGTTACAACTTTTAATTCGAAAAGGAGTATACCCATATGAATATATGGATAGTTGGATAAAATTTAAAGAAACGGAGCTCCCCCCGAAATATAAATTTTATAATAAATTAAACGATTGTCACATTTCTGATAATGATTATGCGCACGCTCAAAAAGTATGGAATGCTTTTAATATCACAAATTTGGGAGAATATAGTGATCTTTACTTAACCACAGATGTTTTTTTATTAGCAGATATATTTGAAAACTTTCGAAAGAAAGGTTTAGCAACATATGGTTTCGATCCTGCACACTACTATACAATTCCGGGGTATACCTGGAATTGCATGTTAAAATATACTAAAATAAAATTGGAACTCTTAACCGATATAGACATGTTACTATTTGTTGAACGGGGGATTCGAGGTGGCATAAGTCATCGTTGTACTAGGTATAGTCAGGCTAATAATAAGTTCACTGTAAATGCTAGCTATAACCCCAAAAAGCCAACGAAATATATACAATATTATGATGTTGTAAACCTATATGGATTTGCCATGTCTCAATGTTTACCTCATAAAGATTTTAAGTGGCTCAATAATCAAGAACTTAAATCTTTAAATTCAACAACTATTTCGAATATTTCCGATAGCGTTGATGAAGGTTTAATTTTGGAGGTTGACTTAGACTACTCACAACATTTAATAATAATAATAATAATAATAATAATCTTTATTCAACAGGTAAAAATACCCAATTACAGAATAAATGTAAAATACAAATAGCAAAAATCAAATAGTAATAGCCGAGAGGCGAGTAGATACAATGGTCTTAAATTTATTCAAACTTAAATTAAACAAATCAATGTCACTAAAATAAGAATTATATAATTGACACATTAGTATAACAGGACTATTGAAATGATAATTTGTTCTAGGATTTTTAAATGTAAATATTTCTTGATTGCGCGTATTAACGCACGGAACTCGAAAACAAAATCTTGATAGCAATGCAGGAGTGCAAGTTAGATCTCTTAAAATTTTAAACAATGAAATTATTATAGTATACAACCGTCTGTTTCTGAGAGATATGTGCTTTAGGTCCGTTAATAAATCTTTGTAGGATTTTTCATTGGAGTTATATGTCGATCCATTAACACGGTAATGCAAAAACTTAAGGAACTTCTTTTGTACATTTTCAAGTCTTTCAATTTGATAGTTATAGAAAGGATTCCAAATAACAGCACAATACTCCAGTTTGGTCCTCACTAAGCTATTGAATAGGTTACACAAGGCACTACAATTTGAGAAATCTTGAGTATTCCGAAAGATAAAGCCCAGTTTTCTATAAGATTCCAGTATTATTGTATCTATATGATCATTAAATGACAATTTGGTATCAAATATGATACCAAGATCTTTGAAACTAAAAACTATGTATTGATACGTTATCTAAAGTATAACCAAAATGAAAATCTGACTGCTTTCTGGAATAGGTCATAGTGAAACATTTATTAACATTAAAAAACAGTTTGTTAGTCTCTGACCATTTACAAATTGCATCTATGTCAGCTTGCAACATCTCACAATCTTGAATATTATAAATCAACTTAAAAACCTTTAAATCATCGGCGTACAAAAGAAATTCGGAAAATCGTATACAGTTACAAATATCATTTATAAAAATTAAGAATAATAACGGTCCTAAAACTGATCCCTGCGGAACACCCAACGTAGCTACAAAATATTCGGAACAGGAATTATTGCAGTACACAAATTGCTGACGGTTTGACAAATGGGATTTGATAAATTGAACAAAATTTTGGTGCCCACCCATATCGACAAATTTTTGTAACAAAATATTGTGGTCGACCGTATCAAAGGCTTTTCTAAAGTCTGTATAAATGACGTCAACTTGATTCCCGCTTTCCAAACTGTCTGATATAAATTGTGTAAATACAGTTAAATTTGTTTGTGTAGAACGTTTGGTAATAAATCCATGCTGATTTAGGGAAATCTGACTTGAAATTTGTCGATATAGGCTGTCATGAATTATTGATTCAAACACCTTAGAGAATACAGAAAGAAGTGCGATAGGTCGATAGTTTTCAATATAATTAAGTTTTCCAGATTTATGGATCGGACATATTTTTGCAAGTTTCCATTTTTCAGGAAAAGTGTTGGTTGTTATACTTAAATTAAATATTATACGTAACGGTTTAACTAAAAAATCGCAACAACCTTTTATTACATAAGTTGGCACTCCGTCCGGACCCAGAGATCTGGAATTCTTCAGTTTATTAATAGCAGCTTTAATTTCATCTTCAGTAACTTGGTTTAAAGTAACGCATGTATTAATACAGTTCTCAGTCATTTCTGCATTCCCAGGTAAATTTACTAGAGGTGTATAATTATTAGCAAAAAATGTTTTAAAACCCTGGACAATCAAATCACTAGATCCTAATACTTCACCTTGGAAAAACATCGATGCTGGCACACCAGAACTTTGTTTTTTCTGTTTAATGTAGGTCCAGAAACTTTTAGGATCAGATTTAATATTTTGCTCCGCATTTTTAACATAATTAACATACGCAATATTAGCATTCCGTTTGACAAGAGCTCTGAAACGTTTAAATTGTGTTTCATAAGTAATATCTTTAAATTTTAAGAATAATCCCCTAAATTTATTTTTCTGTTTGATTAAATTAATTAGCTCAGGTGTGTACCAGCAAGGATATTTTCTTTTAGATTTAATTACTTTTGGAACGACCTTATCAAAAATATTGTAAATAACATTATACAGTAAATTAACTGCGTCATTGGCATTTACACAATTTTCAAGAAAATTCCAATTAACATTACTAAACAGTTCGTACATGTACAGAAAATTTGCTCGACTAAAATTAAAAAATGATTCTTTTTTAGGTAGTAACATTTTTTCTTTGTTGATACAAAATTCATAATTTATAATGAGCGAAGGGTGGTGCAGATCTTCAGTAACAATACTATCATCTGATTTAGTTACAGTAACGTTCATATTGGATAATACTAGATCCAAAATTTTACCATTATAATTAACGACATGGTTTAATTGATCAAAATTTAACAATCCTGTAAAATTTAGAAAATTTTTACACTCTGTAGATAAGTCAGCAAAATAACATTTATCAATGCAATATTTATAAATATTAGGCAAGTTAAAGTCGCCAACAATGATAACGTGAGAATTAAAAATAAAAGGTAGAGCTATAATGCTCTCATAAATTATATTGTAGTTATTTAGAGACATATTTGGCGGAATATATATTACAAGAATGAATACTGAAAGATGATTGCTAATCGAAACTTTTGCACAAACCGCGTCACAAGAAGCAACAGGACAAGAAAATGTAATGTCCTCTGAAAGGAATTGTTTTGATATCGCTAAGAGCGCTCCTCCACCACTCGAACGACCGGTAGCAGCAAGATTTCTATCGTTTCTAAACACTGTATAATTGTTATCGAACAATTCACCATTACTTATTGAACTATCTAAATTTGTTTCAGTGCAAGCAATAACAGAAAAATTATATAAACTGGAATTGACATATACCTGATGCGTTTTTGTCCTCAAACCACGAACGTTCTGATAGTAAATAGATAAAACTTTATTTGTTGGGTCTCTATTTACACTACCAGCTGAATTACAACTGTTTTATTTATGTGGAAGGTCAGTTTCACTCATAATTTTAAGGGGGGCTGAATTATCAGATTTCTTTAAGAATATTGACCCTTTTTTAGTCCACAAGTATTTATAGTCGCACTCTTTTCTTGCGGTGTTTGCTTTCCATAATAAATTTTTATTCGCAGGCGTTAAATTCTCATTAATAAAGATCTTAGAATTTCCTGAGGTTGGGGTTACATCATTATTGCAAATTAGAGCTCTTTTACTTTTATCATAAAAAGCATCACGCAAACTTCTTCTTAGGAACTGAACAATAATAGGAGCAGGAGCATTATTATTTTTTCTTGTTGGTAAGCGATGAATAGCTTCGACTTCCTTGCTATCATAATCTTCAATATTTAATTTTCTTGCAATAGCGCTGAGTTTAGTTAGCAGATTCTCGTTTTTTTCTTCGATTAATCCATGTACTTCAATGTTCTTATTTCGCGAATACTGATCCAAGGTATTCAGTTTCATTTTAAGATTATTTATTTCAAGATTTTTTGTTTCAATATCCTTTTCGAGGTTTAGTACTTTAGCAGCGCTTAGGTTAAGACGATCCTTAACTTCTTTCAATTCACCCTGCATTTCGGTAATTTTTGATGTTAAATTCGCCACCGTTACGGTTAATTGTTGAATGCTGTTATTCATAACTGGTAATAATTCTAATTGCTTAAGAATTTGCTGTAAATATTCATTTTGAACAGCAGGTAATGATTGTGCGTCGTTGATAACTAAATCCTCGTTTCTCTGTTGACTGAGCGCTGGTTCCATAGATTGTAAAGCATCACTTGAACTATTTTCAATGTCATTCAAATTTGAGGTTGGAAATTTACAAGTTTCGCATTTCCATATTTTCACCGTTTTGCTGTCTATCATCGCTCTCAAATCATTAAGATTGACACCTACACAATTTATATGAAATGACGACTTACAGTTGCCACTGCAGTCAATAACATCGTCATAACGATTAACTTTTGTAGCACACTTTGAACACATTACACCTCGACCGGCCATCTATTGGTTGTCTATTTTATCTTGGTATTTTGTTTTTAGTACCGGGCCTTTTAATTTTTTCAAGTTAATTCTTGAATATATTATCTGTTTCCTATCTTTAACTTTATGTTTTGTACTTAGATCCGCTAGGACTAGGCTATGTTGCGTTCCTAATTCTGCTCTTTTTCAGTTCTGATATCCCTTATGTCGCTCAGGTTTTCATTATGTAAGACGTAGTCAATTAGGCTCTTTGCGTTTCGTTCCGGTGCTTCGAAAGTATATATACTCTGTGAGTTTTGTTTCCAGAACGTGTTTCCTATAATTAGGTTATTTACCTGGCAGAACTGGATCATTTTGTTGCCATTTCTGTTTTTTATCCTCTCACCATAGCAGCCTACACAGCCCAACCCCGAGGCTACATCATTTCCAATTCGCGCGTTCCAGTCACCTATTATTATTATGTTTGGGTATTTTTCTCTTAGTTTGTCGATAGTTGTTTGCAAGATGTAAAATTCTTGTACTTTTTTTCTTCCGTGTCCTCGACTGGGCCATATATGTGTACTATGTTTATAATTTCTTCAATCTTTAACATTATTGTATTGATTCTCGAGTTTACAGCTTGATAGTCTATAATTCTTTTGCTTAAATCCTCTTCTGTCACTATGACGACTCCTTCTTTAGTTTTCGCACCTGGTTCTACTCCAGAGTAGAGCATATTGTATTTATTATTTAATCTCATTATCCCTCTTCCTCTTTTCTTTGTTTCGCTTAAACCCATAATATTTACTTTGTATTTTTACATTTCTTCTGTTAGCTCGAATTCTTTTCCATTTATTGATGTGATATTCCATGTTCCTAGTCTGATGACGTCCTTTCCGTAATATTTATCGGTTTTCTTTTGCATGTTTATGTTTATTTTATTTTGTTTATGTTTGGCTACTTCTATTTTTTCTTCTTTATTTGTTTCTGTTTGAGTCTCCTTATATATCTGTTCGAGTTTCAGGATATTTATTTTTCCCGTTGGTTTTGTAATTTTTATTTGTTTTATTATTTCCTCATTGATCATTGTCCTTTTTCATTGCTTTTCGTTATTGAGTGATCCGTCTGATTTCTAGCCCTTTCTAGTGGCAACACAATATTTCTCCAGCCTTAGTAATATTCTGTTTTGTAGCATTCGGTTATATTATACCGAATTTAATAAGAATCAAAAATAATCATTAACGATTCCTAAACCAAACTCGTTTCCACACCACCCAGGAGGTAGAGTTTGCCGGCGCGTTTTTTTTATATGGTTTCCCTTGAGGCCTAATCCACTAAAGGCATTTATTCTTCCTCAAATTCAATTTCGTTGGTATGTTTCGCATTAAAGCATCCTTGTCCGTGACGGTTCATACACATAACCGAACATTTTAAACCAACCTTGAAACATCCACATCGCTTTCCGCAGCCCATTTTGCAGGCACACGAAATTAACTCTAAAATTGATAAGGGAGCTGATGCTTCAGTAGTCAAAACAGGTATTAAAATATCACCTGATTTCTTCCATTCCCATTCTTGTGGCTGTAAATCATTTCCAGGCCAAGCCTGCATTTGGTGGTAAACCCACAACGAATGTTGTTGCAAAGCTGCAAACGTTGGAGGTAGCTTTGCCAAAGTAACTGTTTGACTAGAATTGCCAATCGAGGTGTTAAACAGAACATACCTACCTCTGATGATTTATTGACGTTTGATTTTTTTTGCTTTATATAGTGCAAGAGTAAATATTTCCCAGCCTCAGTAATATCTTGTTTTGAAGCATTTGATTTGTTAAAAGTTTTAACAACTTCTTGTAAATTTGTTTTCGAGTTTAGTAACTTTGTAGTTTGGAGTTTGCCTTTTCCAAAAAAAGCAGATGTGTCACTACCACTAAATGCGTGAGCAAAAAGAACTGTTTCTCTTGAGTTCTTACGGACATTTGACAACTGTAAATCTTTAGAGCTATAAATTCTTCCTTTTATATTACCTTGGGCTTCCCTTAGTAGTCTAATATCCTTTTCAGTTGGCGTTAGGGCAATAATTAGTAAGGTAAGAAGATCGACATCTTGTTCTACAATTACGACCGTTTCGGATTTAAAACTTTTTTGAATAGCAGTTTGAACTATTACTGTATTAGCATCATCATCCACAGTTATAGTTTGTATCTCTTCATTTTGAAAGGTCTGAACTAGTTGAGAAATCAATCGTTCTTTGTTGGCGAGGTTTGCTTAACAATTCTTCTTTAGGGTCAGTAATTGGCGTATTTTGCTCGAAAATAACTTTGGGAGATGTTCTTGTTAAAATTCTCTGTTTGCGTTCAATACTTTTGGTGCTGAAAGGATTATTATCATAACCATCGAAAACAATTGTGACATTTTTCCCATAATGCCTTCTAACAAATTTGATACAATGATGACTTTTTGGTTTTTCTCATCAGTCCTCTTTTATCAAATATAGATAAAGGCACCGCCACAAGTTCAAAGGCAAAACAATATTTTAATTCAGGTGCTGTGGGAACAGTGCAGATTATTCTTTGGAATAATTGAGTAGAATCAACCTGTATCATATTTTTAACTTTGGTGTTCGATGCGGGGTTTATAAATGCTAATGGTTTAACCATGTTATTATGCTTTAACTTAAATGTACCAAAAGTGCCTCCTTCTTTTATAAGTTTATCCATAGATTACTTCCTGATATCTCTTGCTTTGTAACAATTAATATTGTCAGTACCAACGATACCACGTGACAAGGATATCAAATTATTGGATGTAAGGAAGGGTAGTGTTGCGTCAACCAATTTACAAATATTTGACGATCTTTTTCGTCACAATTAACTTGTGAATCTTGCAATTCGACATGTTTATTACTAGTTTTTGTTTTCATGTCACAAAAGTTTTCTATACTTTTGCTCACATGATGAGCAATTGGCAAACCTAAAATCCATTTGTTGAGAATGCTATCAGTAAAACTGTGTCCATGTGTTATACCACCAACACTTTTCATGTTTTTTGTTAGTGTCTGTTCGATGTTCATGTCTGCCCACACACCACACCAGTGTTTTTTCGAACGACAAATAGTGAAGAAGCTGTTTTTACTTCCTTTTACAATAAAGGAGGTATTGGATTCACCCCAAAAATTCGAAATTGAGTTTTCAACAGATCTTCACGTTTCAGAGTCCCCTGAACCCAAAAGGCATATTTTTTTCATTGGTCTGTCTTCTGTCTGTGTGTGTGTTTGTGAACACAATATCTCAAAAACGAAAAGAGGTATGGGGTTGAAACTTCATATATAAGTTTTCTGTACTATGTAGATGCGACAGCAAGCTTTTGAAGAAAATCGCATAACCGGAAGTAGGTGTTTATTCTTGTGATTTTTCAGTTTTTTTCGATTTTTTCAAAAACGGCTCTAACGATTTTTTTCAAACTTCTCATTTTTATTGCATTTTTAGTGTGTATTGATGTGAGGTAGCTGATTTTCTAGTTGAATACTTCTAAAATGGGTTTCTTTTGTTTTTTTTCCCTATTTTTTTTATTAACTCCTATTTTAAATAGAACACCCAGTATACTATTATATTTTTGAATTCAGCTTAATATTCTAGAGAAAATTTGTCTCTTCACCTAATGCTCTATTTTGTAGAATTTGTAATTTTTTAAAATTTTTGACAAATGCTAAAAATTTAAAATCACATTTTTGGCTAATTATAAAATCACTGTAAAAGGAAGTTGTGTGCTTGTATCACACCAGATTTTTTTGTAAAGTTTTCAAATTCGTTTTCAGTCATCTCATCTTGAAGAGCTATCATGTCTTGCAGATAAAGTTGACATGATTTTGCATACAAAAAGTGTCCACTGGCATGAACGATCGGTAACATGGTTCTGATGCAATCCAAATGGAGATCCCAGTTTCCCATACGTTCCGCCTGAATGAAGGGCATGGCTATTGAAACAAGCTCAAAATACTGCAACCAAAGTTGGGCAGTTTTGCCTCTCTCCACAAGTTGATTTAAATGCTCGCATTGGCGTAACTAGCGGGGGGGCCAGACTGCCGTTTGGCCCACCCCAGAAAAATAGAAGTTAAATACATTTAAAAATTTGCTTTTTTATTAAACTATTTAAACTAAGGGGGTTGTTATTGACCCTCACACATTTTTAAATTCTTTGGTTTTATTACCTTTTTTGGCTTAAAACACATAGTATGAATACCATATATTGGACGGATAGCTCTAGTCAATAATAATATGAAAGAGAAAACATTATTAGTGCACAAATGCAGTTTAGTTTTGCTAATAATTAACGTTGCAAGGACTGTTTTCGTCAATTTATGTGCATAGAAAAAGACAATTGCAATTATTTCATTTGCGGGTAAGTACAATGAGCTGGAAACTTGAGTGCATCACCAACTATTCCCTGTGCACATATAGCTACCTATTATAGGCTCATCCAGTTCGGACTTACGGTGACTTGCTACTTGGATATTTGCCTTGCCTAAAGAGTTCAGTTTATCGCTTTGAAGAGTACGATTCAGAATTTTATGTTTAATAGTGTTTCATGTAGTAAAAATAATTTTGGGTGCTTGAATTTTCACAGTTTCTAGCCCAAGATAGAACAAAGAGAAATGGCAATAACAATTAAGAGGATATTGATGTTTTCAAGAAAGTATTTGCCTTGACCATACTGATAATAAAATGAAAATTATGTAAATGGAAACCAAGTGATGTTTTCCAATAAAATCTGTTTCTCATGGATTAGTATTTTTTACCGTCAACCTCATTGATTTGCAAGAGGTAATCTATACGTTTTTATGTTGTTGATGAACCGAGAAATAATTTATTGATATGCTACTTAAAAATATAGTATTACGAGGGTAGTACCAATAATTTCTGCAAACCAATAGATCAAGTACACAATGGAAATCAAAATTGTCATGAAACAAATGTTTGTTGTTTTTTAGATTAACAGTTCAAATTTAGTTTTGATAATTGCACCAGTTATTATACAGTTAATTTTGAAATAAGTGTTGTGCAGCAAACATGAATTTAACGAGAGAAAATTTTTGAGCCATTATTTACCATACCTTTATAAATCCCATCTCCGAACAAACGCTTTACATAACTTCGTGTTACTTTTGGTGAAAAAGCGCCTTCGCATTGCTGGTTTAATGAATTTAAATTTTAACGATTTTCAGTTAGCGATGATTTTCGCGAAGGAGGACCAATTTCAGTTCGTTAAATTAACATAGACGCTGTGCAAAGAATGATTCAGGAGGACAATCGAGTCACATATAGGATTATTAAAAACATCTAGGACATTGGCATGACTGCAATAAACAAGATTTTACATAATCATTTGGGTGTAATAAAAGTATGTTGTGGGTGGATACCACACAGTTTAACAGAAACACAACAACCGCATGTGGAATGGTATAAGAACTATGATGAAGGTAGATTTAAAGCAGTTTACATTATAACTGGTGACAAAAGCTGGATATGTATTGTTTGAGGCTTTCGCGGTTACTCGAATTATTCTCCTTAGCATAGAATTTCGGCTTAGACCGCGTAGTATTTGTATATGAACACCCAGCATTTTCTGGCTTAATGTGCCTTGCACCTTGTAAAGTTGAGCAAAAACCCGCTCGATGGCCATGCTCTTTGGTGGCTCGTGTTGTTTGAGTATCTTGAGAACGAGGATACTTAGGCAGATTTGGCCGTTTTGCTGTTTGTGCATCCATATTCACTAACGTTTCGCAAGACCTTGCAGCTTGCATCATCAGAGTGAAAGTCGCACTAAGAACCGAAGGTCGGTGTGGAGCTATTTATAGTCCTCTGTGCCAGGCGCGCGGAGTGGCGTAACGCTGGCGCTGGTTGGTCGTCCGAGTGCAACGTAATCCGTGGGGCGTGGCCGTATGACGCAGAGTGGTTGTAACGCTTTAGATCGTGTATCACAGGGGTCCACGTTTTACTAAGCTTAAAGCCATCTTCCCTGTTGATATTATTTGGATGTTTTTCTATTTCTATGGCTTCACGTATCACTCGCGGGAAGTAATGAGGTATTCTGGCAAGTACTCTGGCATGCTCAAATTCTAAAGTGTGCCCATTTGTAAACGTATGCTCAGCTACGGCTGATTTTGTGATGCGTTTGTGTTTGCAATCGCCTTTATGTTCTTGGAGTCTTAGATCAACGGAACGACCAGTCTGTCCAATGTAACTCGAGCCGCAAGAACAAGGAATGCGATATACGCCAGCGGTTTTTAAACTTGGAATCTTGTCTTTTACCGATCTGAAGCCGTTACCCAAAGTTTCCTTGCTCGTGAACACAGTTTTGACGTTGCATCGTTGCAGGACAAATTCTATGCGAAGGAGAATAAAAGCTGGATATATGCATTTGAACCCGAATCTAAGCGGCAGTCTGCACAATGAGTGTTTCCAACAGATCCTAACCTAGTTTTAGTGAAGCTATCTCGAAGAGTTGGTAAAAAATGATTACTTGCTTCCTTTCATAGGACCTATCACAACTGTTGTGCTTGAAAATAAATGTACGGTTACCGCAGAATTGCAAACAACGGTATGACTGCCAGACGTTATTCAAAAAGCTGGGTTAGGGTACTAAGAAGTGAGATCTTTCTGCACCATGACAATGCTTCTAGTCATACCGCACATCAAACAAAATAATGTTTATTGGAGACTTCCGGGTTAATATTGCTATGTTATCCTCATACAGTCCCGACCTAGCACCTTCCTCCATTTCAGAATAACATGCGTGGTGTGCGATTTGGAACTCTCAAAAATGCCGTGGAAAGCTTCAAAAACTTTGTTTCTCAAGTGACTTAAGAAGAGTGCAATTTGTTTTGAAAATTGGTGTTATCGAATGCGTAAATGTTTCGAGTTTAAGGGCAAACATTTTGTGAAACAATAATAAAAACAAATGTTGAATACACATCTTTGTTTTATTAGATTGCAGAAATTTATGGAGTTATCTTCGTAAAACAGCGTAAAAAAATAAGCAAATAAATTTATCCTAAAAAGTTATATATGTACGTAAATTCATGTCTTCATAGGTATAGACGATGGTTGATTGGGGGGCCTGGCCCTCCCCAGCCAAAAATCCTAGTTACGCCAATGAATGCTCGATAAACTGAAGTTTGAGCTTAGCAGTTATGTCATCGCTATCAATAACATCGAATGCCGGTGTTTGCTCCACGAGGCCAATTAAATACTTTTTGTCTGGATCCTCAAATGGCATATCCTGAAGAATGATTGTTGACAGTGCTGAATAGGTTAAAGTACGTGCCCAAACCGCATAAGCATGATCGGACATCATGTGTGGAACCGATGCAAGTGCATAAACGTTGCCCATAATTCCGAAAGTCCACTGTTTCCCATTATAAAACCAACTGAACCTAACTAGGACATTAACAGGTGGAAACCACCCAATCTTACTACAACGTTTGTTAGGTTCTCTGATGGATCATTTTTCTCGGATGCTACTATATCTCTTGCTTTCCAATACAAAGGTTGGTCAAATATAACAAAGCATGTTCGTTGGTTGCGTAATCTTGTTTCGTCGGCTACGTACTTGAAAACAATGTATATAGTATCATACTTAGTTGGAGGGTTATTGACAAAGGTTAAGGCAAGGACTTGTGACCTTTCGTATGGTAAATTATGAGTTGCTCTGTCCATAAAGCCTTGCCATGACGGCAAAGATAAATTTTCATAAAAAGTTCCAAATATCCAAAGAAACTCGTTATTTAGGGTTTGGAAACTCGAGTAGACGCTTCTTTGCAATATACATTTTTTACTGTGATTCCTTCTACTCCAGTCCCAGTTTGGTGAAAAGTCTGCAAATCTATTTTCCCTGTATTTGCAATTTTATTTGATGAAGTGACTGTGACAGACTTAATTATTTCTTGTTTTCTAACGGCTTTATATGTATTCTGCACATTGCGTGGAAAGTTCCTTTGCCAGTCATTGTATTAATATTAAAATTTGCGTTATCAAAGATAAATTGTGAAAATGCATTTTTGTTGATTTCCGGTTTCCAATATTTTACAGCGGATTCTTCAAATAACGAAATGTCTTTATGAGAGGAACAAAATCCTAAGCTCAAAACTGCTTATACAATATTTCTTGAAGCCCCTTTACGAAATAAATGAACTCCCAAACCTAACAATATACCTAGGTGTCGTAAAAGAACAAGGTCTTGTTTAGTGATGGGCTTATTCGAATCAAAAATATCCGGTTATCCGGTTATTGAAATAACCTGTGTAACTCGGTTTTCGTTCCAAGTATTCGGATGAAAAATAACCTCATCCTGATACGTACTACGTGCCGCGTCTCAGCGACCTGCGAGTGATCGAAATTCTGTAAATAATACGTCATTCATAACTCATATAACCTTTTCTACGTATGTACTTGATTGACCCAAGTGAGGCTCGCGGCTGCTTGTTGATGTTATTAAGACATTTGAGACTCCCAGTCGACGAGTTAAATTTATGGGGCCGTTCCTATTAAAGATAACTTTCTGCTGAGTATGAGATTTGCCGAAGCTGTGTTGGTATTAATTTATAACAGCCTAAATTTTTGCTTCAAAACGCGGTTGATTATGCCTAATAAGGGATAAACAGAAAGCGAAATAAGATTTTCCAATATCGTAACAGATTTATATTTAATTTTTAATAACGGAGCAGTCGGGACAAGAAGTGGATTTCGATGTTGAAAATTTTAAGTGTGCGTCCTTAGAAACGCGGCAGGCTGAACGTAGATAAATTATGTATTCTAAAATATACTGGTATGATGTGCAAGCGAAAAGGGAAGGGTGCCTACTAGAGAATTTTAGGAACTAAAAAATAGATTCAATAGATACTTTGTATTCGCATATTTATAATTTCTTTATGATTAGTATTGATATAGCTATTCTCAATGGTTTAAACTCCTTAGAAATCAAATAAAAATTATTTATACAATTATTATATTTAACGATTAACTGAGTTCCTCTGCTGTCTGCAAGTTACGATGCCGATGCAGATGACGGTGAACCGGCAAACCGGCTGACTTAATCGAAACGAATCGAGAGCCAACATTGATTTGAATGATTATTCAAATATTCAATCGGTTATTAATATGATTCGAATGCAAATAATTCAGTTATGAAAATTGTCCGGTTATGCCCATCACTAGTTTTGTTGCTGATATTATGGTATACACAATTGCAGTGCACTTTCTTTGTAGGCCCTCTGTTTTGCCTTTTTTATTTTTTACAATAATTGTGTCAAGAAATAATGCTAATGTTTCTGGAACTAGATTTTCAGACTCCTCTGTAAAATTTGTCAAATCTGAGTATTCTGTAGTACCATGAGATAAAAAAACAATTGATTCTGAGCAGGCCTTGATGTGTTATACGTTTGGCAGTACTGAAGTGTATTGTCAGTCTATGTTAAATTCGAGATTAGTAGGTTAGGTTTTGTTTGTTGTTTGACACAGACTGACGTAAAACTTAACTTGCAAATCTCGAATTTGACATAGACTTTCAATACACTTCAGTACTGCCAAATGTATAACACATATCAAGGCCTGCTCAGAATAATTTTTTTTTATCTCATGGTATTATAAGCCGTTGTTCTAATGTCTTCACAAATAATAGTTGCCGCCGCTTGTACAATTCTTGCTCGTTTGTCCTTTTCACTACTCGCTCGTTTGTTATACCAACTGTTAAAAGTTTTAATCCTGATCCTCGGAAACAGACAACTGTAGGTCTCTTTTTAGATGTTGCGAATACGACACCGTCTCCATATTCATCAACTAATTTATTTTGCAATGTCTTAATTGACATCGTAGAGGTACCCATCATATTTTCTTCTACCTTGCGCAATAATTCATGGAGAGTAAATTGACACTCATTTGAATTGTCAATATATTCACATAGTTTCTAAAACGCCGTCGAAACTTCTTCATCTTGCGGACGAACACGTTTCCGAGTAGACGGAAAATTTGTTAAAAACTTAGCATAGCATGTTTGATGATGACATGCTTCAGCTGCGACCAAGCAAAGTATGCCGTTTACCCGTCTAGCAACAATGGTACTTAATTCATAGTTTCTCTGCAAACACTGTTCTAAAAGTCTCTCTTTAAACGTAAGTGTGCTTCATTTATCACTTTCCGTTTATCAAGTGTTTTCTTACGCTTAATATTAATGTCGCATTTTTGTCCACAAAACAACTCCGGCAAAACTCAAACTTTTCTTCAATTCTTTCAGATTTCTCCTTTTGTGATTAACTTGCGTGTCCGCGAACAAAACTATCAATATTTCTACAACATTTATGCACTGTTATTTTGTCTATTGACTCAAGATGCACATGCTTAATGTCCTTCCGAATTTTACTGACATTAATTAAATTTAGCAATCCTTTACTTACACACACAGTTTCACGGGAATTCTCCATTTTACAAAAACTCGCCCTCGATATATTTGTCAAATATTAATAATGAGAGAACGCCCGACATTCTCCTTCTACGAACAACAAAGAACTGAAATAGTGGCGAACCGATATACGAGGCAGGTTAAAAAAACATCTCTCTCCAGAGTGTTTATGAATTAGGTGGTTAGGTATTGTATCGGTTCATATCGGGTTACGTTTTATTCGATTAAGTACCATGTTCAATATAATGAGACTTTCATTTTTCTCTTACCCTACAGTTTACGATTTAATAACATAAAAAGTAATAAAAATATTGATACATACAATAGAACCTTTTTTGTAGAGAATTTTGTGACAAAACTTTTTCTATATTTGTGTTTTTTCTCTAAGATAAAGTGTTTAAAAGATATTGTAAAAAAACCCAGTGCGGTGTCCCTAAAAGGGACGAGAGAGGGATGAAGCTTACCCCTTGGGGATGGAAACTTTTTTGATATGTATTCCTACACACACAAGCTAACTATCCTAGAAATTTCAGCTTATTATAATTTTTTTCTTCTATTCCACATAAATTCCATCCTTTGTTCCATCATTGACATTTTTCTTGTTGGTTCTTTTCTTTCCTCTTCCCATTAGCTTTGCTTCTTATTTAGTTCGTCCCTCAGATTCACTACGTCATTATATTGGCTTATTGTTTTCCTGTTTTCTTCTAATACTGTGCAGAGTGTTTGTTCAAGTATTTCATATTTTTCCGTAACTACTATCATCATCATCATCAAGCCTTGCAATCCATGGGGATTATGGCTTCTTCTCCTTGGGTGGAGAAGATGTAAAATCCATTTTCTGAGGTGGATCACTCCTCTACTGTTTCCATTATAAACATTTGTGTCCTGGTTTTCTTGACTATTTTCCTTCCATTTTTTCCTGTCTACATGCATTTTTCCAATTTTCTACCTTCATCACTTTTAAATCTTCTTCGATGTTGTCCCACCGTCTTATTCTTGGCCTCCCTCGTCCTCGTTGTTGAAGTGGTTTCCAGTATGTTATTCTTTTTATTATATCCGTTGGTGTCCTTCTCATGATGTGCCCTAACCATTTTAGACATTGTGCTTTTATGTGTCTTATTATATCTTCTCCTTCTAATACTTCTTCTATCTCCTAATTTGTCTTTGCCCTTCTTTCTCTCTTTTCTGTCACCTTTGGACCTAGTATTGTCCTTACTATCCTTCTTTCTAATTTTTTCAGCTGGTCTTCTTCCAGTTTAGTTAGTGCAATCGTCTCTGTTGCATAAGTGATGGTTGGTCTTATCAATGTCTTGTAGATTGTTATTTTTGTTGCTTTAGTTAGGTTTTTGTTTTTTAGCAGTGGTTTGTTAATACTGTATGATTTGATTCCTTTCTGGATCCTTTCTTTTACTCCTTCCCTTCCATTTCCTATTAGTACTCCTGGATAACTGAATGATGTGACATTTTCGAAGGTGTGGTTATGTATTTTTAACGGTCTATCTGTGGTATTATTTCTTCCGTAGTTCATGTATTTTGTTTTTTGTTCCGTTTATCTGTAAGCCTAGCTTTATTGCTTCTTTGTTCAGTCTTTGTATTGCATCTATTAGATCCACCTTCGTCTTAGCTACTATTGCTAAGTCATATGCGTACGCTACAGTTTGAAATTGATCTGTTATAATATTTTTGTTTAGTTTTGCTTTGCGGATAATGCTTTCTAGTGCCAAGTTGAAGAGCGTCGGGGATAGGGCGTCTCCTTGTTTTACTCCTACATTTACGTTGAACTCTTCTGTTTTTGTACCTTGGAACTGTACCTTCGCTTTTGTATCTTTGAGACATATTTCTACTAGTTGTATTATTTTTACTGGTATTCCGAAAAGTTTCAATTCCACTATCAGTAGCTTTCTGTTTACTTTGTCAAAAGCATTTTTGAAGTCGATAAAGATTATGTGTAAGTTTCTGTCATATTCCCAAGCTTTTTGACAAATTTGTTCTAACACGAGTATTGCGTTAACCGTGGATCTGCCGGACCTAAATCCGTTCTGGTAGTCGCCCAATATTGTTTCTGTGTGTGTTTTCAGTTTTTTATTGAGTATGGTAGAGAACAGTTTATACGTCGTATTCAGGAGTGTTATGGCCGTATAGTTTGCACATTCTGCTTTGTCATCTTTTTTGTGTATGGGGTGTATTATCCCAATATTCCAGTCTGTTGGCAATTCGTTTTGTTCCCATATTTGTTCAATTAATGTGTGTATTTTTTTGTGTAATTGCTGTCCACCATATTTCAGCAGTTCATTTCTTATGCCATCTTCTCCTGGTGCCTTATTATTTTTCATTTGGTTTATCTCTTGCTGGACCTCTTCTAGGGATGATGCATTTGTTTCTTTGTTCTTCTGTTTCGCTATCGTCTGTTGTTTGATCCTTTATTGTGTTGTTAACCTCTCTGTATAATGCCGTAGTGTAGTGTTCTGTCCTTATTTCATTTAGTTGTTGTGGCTCGTTTTCTAGTAATCCCTTTTTATTTTTCATTCCTCTTATTTTTATTTTTGGTTTGTTTTTAGTCGCCTTTATCTTGTTGTAGAATTGCTGTATTTTATGGTTCTTCCTATCCTCTTCTACGTCCCTTAGCTTTTCGTCTATCCACTCGTTTTTTTGTTCTCATTATTGTTGTTGCACTATTTCTTGCTATTTTGCATGCTTCTCTGTCTTGTTCTTCATTTGTGCCAATCCATTTCAATCTTGCTGTATTTTTCTTCCGGTTTCTTGCGTAACTACTATATATATACACAACAGTACTACAGGCCTTGGAGGCCCTTGACTTCAATGTTTTTCACTATTTGTTTCCACTTTTTTCGGTCCATTGCTATTTCTTCGTAGTTATTTATGCCTGCCCCACTTATATCAGTTTTCACTTCCTGGAGCCACTTTTTCTTTGGTCTTCCTCTCTTCTTTTTCCCCCCTTCTCCGTACAAGACTTTTTTCACCACTCTTTGCTCTGACATTCAGCAGATGTGTCCTAACCATCTTGCTCGCTGTGCTCGAACTCTTTGTGTTATTTTTGTCTTTTTATACAAATCCATCACCTCTTCTCCACTCTCCTTCGTCAGTTTTTATGCCTCCCATTATCCTCCTCAAGATGTTTCTCTACCAGATTTCTAGCTTTTGTTCGTCTTTTTTTGTCATTACCCACGTTTCACATTCATACAATACAACTGGTCTTATGATTGTTTCATAGGCTCTAATCTTGACTGCTCTTGATATTTTTTTTTCTCTTAATACTTTTGAGAGTGATCCTGCTGCTTTATTTCCTTTAATTATTCTTTTATTGATTTCATATTCCTCTTGGTTTGTGGCTGTTATCGTCACCCCCAGATATTCAAACTGGCTAACTCTCTCAAAAATTTGTTCTCCTTCTTCTGTGTTAAATTTGACAAATTTATTCTCTTCTGTTACTTCTACTCTCGTCTCCATGTACTTTGTTTTTTCTTTATTTATCTGTAATCCAAATTTTTTCCCTTCTGCTTCAAATTTTTTGAAAACCTGTTCTAACTCTTTTTTTGATCTAGTTACTAGGACTACATCGTCTGCATAAGCGATACATTGCGTTTTATGATGGTAAATTGAGCCTGTTGTTTGGATTTTGCTATCTTTTACTATAACTTCCATTACCATGTTAAATAGGTTCGTTGACAGCGGGTCACCTTGTCTTAACCCTCTTCCAACTCTGAATTGTTCTGAGACACTCCCATCTATTAGAATTTTATTGCTTGTATTTTTGAATGTCATTCTCACTAGATTTATTAATTTACTTGGAATATTCAACTTTACAAGTGCTTGGTAAAATTTTTCTCTACATATTGAGTCGTATGCCTGTTTAAAATCTATGAAGAGCATATGCAGACTTAAATTTTGCTCATAGCTGTTGCTTTGGATCTGTTTGATGGTGAAAATTTGGTCTATTTTTGATCTTCCTGGTCTAAAACCTCCTTGGTATTCTCCCACTACTTGGTCCTCTATCACCTGTAATCTTTTTCTTATTAACTTGGCCATTATCTTATATACTACGTCAAGCAGCGCGATTCCTCTGTAACTTTCACACATCGTCTTATCCCCTTTCATAAAAATTGGACAGATAAGTGCCTTACACCAATCATCTGGCATTCTTTCTTCACGCCACACTCTTTGTATCAAGTTGATCAATTTCTTCTGCAACTTTTCGCCTGCATGTTTTAGCACTTCTGCCGGGATTCTACTCTCCCCCGCACTCTTATTATTCTTTTGGTCTTTTATAGCTTCATATATTTCCTTTTCTGTCGGCTCTTCTACCTCCTGTTCATTAACTTCTGCTGCCTCTTGAGTTGCTTGCGTGATTTGTAGTTCTTTTCCTTCTATCTCGTTTAACAGATTATTAAAGTACCTTGCCCATCTCTCCAATTTCTCCTTTGTCTCACCTATTAACAAACCCTCTTCATTCCTGCAAAAAATTGCTCGGGTATTTGTGTTTTGACTTGAAAGCTTTACTTCTTGATAGAAATTTTTTACTTCTTTATTGACGAAATGTTCTTCCATTTTTTCTAGTCGTTTTTCTAGTTGCTGTCTCTTTTTTCTTCTACAGATTTCTTTTGCTATCTTTCTTTTTTGTTTGTGATTTCTTTTTGCTTCTTCTGTTCCATTTTGGTCCCTTTCCATTTTTGCCTTGTTTCTTTCATTTAGTGCTCTCTTACATTCTTCATCGAACCACTTTTCTTATATTTTTTTGTTTCCCTAAGCAGACATTTACCGCCTCTGTTACACCTTTTTATATTCCTGCCCATTCTTCTTCTATTGTTTGATTTGTTTCTTCCACACTAGCTAACCTCTGTTCTATTTCTTTTTCGAGGTCTTCTGCCACTTTCTTTTCTTGTAACTTCTCTATGTCGTATCTTTGTCTATCTTTTTTCTCTTTTCTTAGTGTTGGCAATTCTTGCCTGAGTTTTGCTATAACTAATATGTGATCGCTGTCTGCATCTGCTCCTCGGTAGCTTCTACAATCCTTGATCGCTTTAAAGTGTTTGGCTTCTATTAGTACGTGATCTATCTGATTTTTGACACGACCATCCGGCGATATCCAGGTAACTTTGTGTATGTCTTTGTGATCCAAGCTTGTGCTTACTATCTTCATTTGATTCTCAGCCGCAAATTCAATTAACTTTTTCCCATTTTCATTACTTTCTGCATGCAAAATTTTCCCTCCCGTAACATTTTGATACATCACCTCTCTCCCTACTTTCGCCTTTAGGTCTCCTATTGCCATTTTTATATCATACCTTGGTATATTCCCTACTATATCACACATCTTTTCATAGAATTCGCTCTTTGTTTCCAGATCCTTTTCTTCTGTTGGGGCATCTCCATTTATAATACTGATCTTTCTATATTTTCCTTGCAGTCTTAGGTAACATAACCTGTCAGATACTGCTTTGAAATCCACCACCCTTCTTTTTATCCTTTCTTGTATCAGAAAACCCGTCCCAAGCAGTGGTTTTGTTTCTGTACAAATAGTCGAATAAATTGGGACTACTGTACCAATTATCTACGAACAAAGTATGTCCCTCATTTAGGTAGGGTTCAAGTAAAGTCAAAACTATATCGCCGGATTTCCCACTGTCGGCTTCATTTTGAAAATTCTTCACGTTAGTTGATGCACCAGTGTAAACTATAAAGTCAAGGATATAACCAGTATCGCAATCACACAGTAAAAAAAATTTAATGCCAAATCGGTGCCTTTTAGACGGTATGTATTGCCTAAAAAAGACACGCCCTCGAAAAAGTAAGAGACTTTCGTCGATACAGATATTTTTGAAAGGGCAAAAAGCTTCTTTGAATTTATTTCTTAGATGATCAACAATTACTCTTATTTTTTGTAAGGAGTCTCGTGGTTCAACAAGGGGGTTATCATTATCGCTAAAATGCAGTAATTTAACTATCAGCAAGAATCGATCTCTCTTCATGAGCCTGCTGAAAATAGGAGTGCTTATAAATTCATCAGTTGACCAGTAAGAGTTTATTTTGTTTTTTTTTACATGTGGCATCAACAGTGAAACAGCGAAGAAGCAGTACAGCTCCTTATATTCTACTGGTTGCCACTTTTTTATACGGGAACTTTCAGGATGCTCCTGTCTATTTAGATACTCGAAATATTTGTTTGTCTCACTTGCTATTAGTTGCATTATTTCTTCAGTGAAAAAAAATTCAAATATTTCAGGGCTGAATTATCAGGGTTACCTTCAATTTTACAGCCACAGTTTGTGTCGTCAAACTGGTGAATATTTGGGTCAAAGGCCTTTGCTGTCCATACGAAATCGCTTTTAGCTGGAGGTGCTGCTGGCGCTGGAGCTGCTGCTGTCACATCTTCAGCTTCCCTATTTCCTTCGGCAGAATCCTCGAGATACTAATTCAGTTCTCTCTGACAGAAAATCTAGAATGTCTTCCATAGTATCAGTTACACCGGCTCCGGACCACCCATTGTCACTTTCATTGTTTTCAGGCAGTTCTTTGTATTCACTATCACTATTTGCTAATATTTCTGCAAGATCTTCGTCCGTTAAATATTTACGTTGTCGGGACATGCTTATTTTTATTTAAAACACCAAAACAAACATAATGTACGAACAGCCGCTTGCAAATGCATGTAAACAAAGAAACACGTGCAATTGCATCATACGGAGTGGGAAAATTCTGCTGGGCCGATCGATTTTTGCAACGCATTCTGATCTGATAAGATGAAGCGAGCGAGTTTACTCGGGTACAGCAGTCAGATCCTATTTGTATTAGCAATGCGAATAAACTCGTCAGGAGCAGTTTATGGCATTGCGAACTTATTCGTCAAGAGCAGTGAAAGGGTTAATTTTAATAACCACCTCTAAGGGCCGGTTGCAGAAAGCAATGTTAACTCTGGTGTTAGCTAACGTCGCGTCAAAGTGAACAAAATCGCATCAAATTTTGTTTACTAATGTATTAGTTACCATAAGCATTTGAGATTTGATGTTCACATTTACGTCGCGTTAGCTAACACCAGACTTTAACATTGCTTTCTGCAACCGGCCCTAAGTGGTTTTTCATAAAGGTCTGCATCTCTTCTTTTAGTACACTTGGTTCATTTCCTTTTATGTTTATCCCGGTTACCACCACGTTATTCTTCCTTTTTTCTTTCTCTAGCCATTCTATGTTTTTCTTAATCTCACCTATCTCATTTTTAATTTCTATATTTTCTTGAATTAATTTTTGGTTCTCATTTCTTGGCTTCTCACTTTCCAATTTTATTTTTTTAATTTCTTCCAGGCTGGACTTAAGCTCAATCTTCAATTCTTCTTGATTTTTCTTCATGGCTTGTTTTATCTCCGCTTTTAGCTCCTTTATCAGTGCTTTTAATTCATCCATTTCTTCTGACTTTATCTCTGCGTCTTCCTTCGTCTCTTCGCTTATTTTCTGTTCTTCTTCTGTTTCTGACGACCAGCCTATTTTTCTACTCTTTTGAAAGGCTAATTTCTCGAGTTCCCACCTTTCGAAATGCTCCGGCGATTCCGGTACTCTTTTTTTTTTTTCCGGGAATTGCGCCTCAGTGTTGCTACTTCTCGTAATTCTACTGGACGCTTCACTCATTTAAAAAGTCTAAACACTGCTTTTATTGTTTATTTACTACCGCGCTATCGTTTCTTATCGCCGCGCCGTCTGGTTGTAATGATACTTTCAATTCACAGCTGTATTTAACCCGACCTTCACTTTTTTATTGAACTTGGTTGTGATTTTTGCCCGTATGTTGTCGCCAACCACACTTTAATTACTGAAAGTCACTTCCTCCTCACGCACTTTTTAAGCCACTTTACTTTAAAACCACTACCCGGATTTTTCACTCACAGTAGAACCTTATTTTGCTTTATACGAAACACTATTACTCCTTTATCTGCTACAAATTTTCCACTCTAGCTGACGGGACCTGTTTACAGGTTGACGCGTCAAACTTCAACTACTATACCAATACTTAATAATCAATAAAAAATCGTAATTACGAATAAATATGGTTTTATTTATGAGTGATATTCAGAATTCAATTTCTATACTTCGCAAGTGTCCGCATCATGAATTTCTATAATTTAACACAGCTTTTGTAATACTGATTAGTTACAGAACAGTCGTTTTTTAAAATGAGTATTTTATAAAACTACCGAATTTTAACAAATCGAGTTAGATAAAAACAAAACATGTACTTGTACTTTATTTATTTCAACGATTCTTTTTAAATTCAGATATTACGGCATTTGCTCTTAAAATCTACTACATAACTTGTAAAACGTGTCAACCTATCTAATTTAAAATTGATCAAACACTTTCTACAGTTTGTTCCTGCACTGCTATACTCAAAGCATCGACTTGTCCATTTTCTAAAAATTGCTGTGGCGCTTCACTGAGTGACGGGCCTTGCTGAATGTTGTTCATTTGCTGATATTGTTGAGCTTGTAGATGAGCTTCCTGTATTTCAGCCATTTGTTCTTGCAGATGGCCATATCTCATTTGCAAAGCCTTTTCTCTTTCTATCTGCCTGTTGACATCTTCCGTTAAAGACTGAAAAAACCAAATCAGTGCTGCTCCCAATGCGAAATATGAAAAACCTACCTGCACTCGACGAGGCAAAGCAGCCCTTTCCTGCTCCTGCAAAAACTTGAACGTGCTAAGCTCCAGGTTAGCTTGGTCTATTTGATCAAACATATCGTGCAGTTGCTTGATCAATGCTTGTGCCCGTGATTGGTAACCTCCAGTCAAGATTTTCAGCTTTTTCTCCATCTTGGCAGCCCGCTTAGCCTCTCGGGACATGTGGGACCGATTCTGCTCCAGTCGCTTCTCTGCCGATTCCAATCTATCCTTTTTACTTGCCAAATTAGCTCTGGTATAACGATTTTGATTGGGTAAGAAAAGAACTTGTGCCAGGCATTCTTCCCAAACCTGTGTGTAAGCATCGATTGATAAATCCCCATGGTTCATACCACGCTTAACGACGTCCATCTCCCTGTCCAGTAAAGTCCTGGCAAAATCTAATTCATTGCCATTAAAACTGTCATATGGATGCTGCTCCAGGTATGCAAGCTGCTGGGCTTGTGTTACAGTCTGCCTTTTCCCTTGTGATAAAACAATGGGATCCTTGAGATTATCATAGTGGAGCATAGTAACCATTTCTCGTTTAATTAATTCCTCCGCTTTTTGCAGATCAGTTAAAGAGTAACACTCCTGAGGAGGTCTTAGCACTGACATGTTGACGTCTTGGGGTCGAGGAAAGCTGCGCTGAATAACTTTCGATCTTAATGCTAACTCCTTGGCCGCACGTGCACGTTGCAATTCTAAAGTTTTGGCATCCACATCTGCTTGATCTTCCACCATACGCTCATGCTCAGACACTTGCTTTTCTTCCTCCTGTTCGGGGACCACAATCTCGTAATCATTTTTAGGAGCGGGTAAACTGCTGAGGCCCGCTCGGAGCTGCTCTTTCAACGACTTCTGGTAGCTGTTGTGAGCTGCCGGTGTATCTCCCACGTTTACACCGTCCTCTGGGTTTATGTTAAGCCTGTCTCGGACTGGAGTTGGTGTGTAATTAGCCTGAAAATGTTGAAACTAGTTTTAATTAGAAATCGAAAGACTTGAGCTAAAACATTACCTGCTGGCCTGAAACAGGAACAAGTGCTCCACTTTTAGGTGTAGCAAATCCGCTGCCCGGTGTTGCACCTCCATCACTCCTTGCCGATCTGAAAGGTGTAGCAAGAACTGTGTTGGGTGTAGCTACTACCTGAGTTTGAGGAAGAGCACCACTAAAATCAGTATTATGCAGAGGCGTATTTACACCTCCTTTAAGAGGCGTGTCCACATGAGTAAGTGCCATCACATTCTGAGCTTCCTGTAGAATACGATCGGTTTGTGGTGCTGGTGTTCGAGGCGTGGCACTGGCTTGAGGTGTAACGGAATAATCAGATAGAAGAGTGTCTGTAGTTTCGACTCCGCTTTCCAGTGCCACTTCCCTCGCAACTTCACTAGCCCGACCCAGTTTAACAACTTGCTGAAGTTCTTGGTCAGAAATTTGAGGTTCTGGCAGCACCAATTTCGAACGCTTCTTAGCTGGTTCTTGGTTTTGCAACATGGCCAGGGGAATGTCATTCTCTTTCCTTTGCTTTAACTTCTGTTTATCTTTACGTCGCTCTTTCTGTAATTAATTCTGCCTGTATCATTAAAAAAAAAAAAACTAAAAAATACTACCTCTTCCTTCTCGCTTCTCAACTCGCCATCCAGCTGTTGCTGCCTCATTTTGCCAAAATCAGGAGCCATTGGATCTATAATCTCCTTGGAAGTATCGAAAAATCCAGGAGTTGGTCTTTTTTCAAACGGTATTTCAGCGTTGTAATCTACACCGCGTTTCTTTTTACGGCGTGGAGTGACTTCTATGCCGGCAGCTCTTAATTCACGACGTTTCTGCAAAGCAGCTAATCGACGTGCCTCTTCCAACTGCTTTTCCCTAGCTTTACGTTTTGCTTTCTTTCCTTGGGTGTTGGCTAACCTGGCTCTTGCTTCTGACAGCATTTCCAGCTCTATTATGCAAAGGGAAAGAGTTAATATTTTCTATATATTTAATAAAAAAATCTTACCATCTTCGTCCATGTCTTTAGGATCTGGTCGAGCCGGCTTAGTTTCTGGGTTTGGGTCGATTTCACCAGGTTTGAGCTTTCGAGGATCGTCTGCTGCATCTTCGCCCTCTTCCTTTTTCTGTGCTTGATCACTGCAAAATTCATATTATACATAACTGTTATTAGTTGAAAACTACTTCAGCTTTGGAAAACACAAGGTTTGTCTCACTGCGGAAAAGAGCATTTCTATGCAGTTGTCCTTTTTCCATTTGTAACTGCACAAGGACTTGAGAAAGACAGACCTTAGGCAACAATACTTCGTATTAGCTATTAGATAGAACTTTTCCAACTTCTAAAGATATTTAATAGCCAAACTTAAGTGACCTTTTTAAGCGTGTTCTATATCAATTCAAGTTCAAATTGAAGTTGTCGAATCAAACATTTAAAAATGTATACATAATAAAAATTGAAATACTTACAGCAGATATTCATATCTTTCTAAACACTGTGCTGCAGTACGTCCAATAATTGGCGCAATGGTGCGCCACTGGGTAGGCATAAGTTTTGCTAAATGCAGAAGTTTTTCGTCCTCTTCTCTCGACCATTCTGTCTTCTTGATACTCGGATCCAGCCATTCGAACCAACGTGCCTTACACTGTTTTGCAGATTTGCGATGTAGTAACGATGCTATACGTGACCATTGGTTTTTGCCATATTTCATAACAGCCGCTTTAAGGATTTCATCCTGCAAAAGTGTAATACGGTGGTTTTACACATAACCTATACAAAGTACGTTACGACTATTTATAATACCTCTGTGTTTCTCCACACGCCTCCTTTTATCATAATTCGTGGCATCTTATGTAGTTTATTGTACTACAATCTAATATATTTCAAAAATTACTAACTGAGCCCTTAAAAGGTACGTTCTATAAACGAAATTATTTTCCTTATAATTTGACTTCTACAGATAAATAACTGCACTGCATGTGGCTATTGTACCTATAACGGGTAAATATGTTTATTTCCTCTTGACTTGTTAAACGGTCGTCTGAACTGAATCGGTACATGAGTCTTTACAGGCGAGGTGCCTGTAAAGTTTTACTGTCGTCTGAACTGACCGGTAAATGAGTCTTTACAGGCCAGGTGCCTGTAAAATGCTGCCATCGTGATTTTACAAGCACCTTGTTTTTTAATAGATACATCATTTATTAATCACAAATATGAATTTTTAGGATTTTCAGCAAGAGGAAATAAAACGTTGTACGCGGCTCGCTTGCAATTAGCCTTTATTGGTGCTCACCGGATTACAGCGCTCGCTCCTACGTCGCTCACACTGCAAATAATCCGGCTCGCCTATAAAGGCTAATTTACTAAGCTTGCCACGTAAATAACTAATATAGCGTCGCCATCAGTATTTAACAAAATCTTACGTTGTTCAAACCGAGTAATGTTGGTTATTACCGGGTGACCATAAATAATTGTGATTTCTTTTTCTTAGGTTGACATTGTTAATGTTGGTTACCCTGCGGTCAGTTTTAAGTCTATGTCAAATTCGAGATTATCAGGTTAGGTTTTCCGTCAGTTTACAATCTGACACAAAACCTAACCTGCTAACCTCGAATTTGACATAGGTTAGCAGGTTAGGTTTTGTGTCAGATTGTATACTGACGGAAAACCTAACCTGATAATCTCGAATTTGACATAGACTTAAAATTGACCGGAGGGTAACCAACATTAACATTGTCAACCTAAGAAAAAGAAATCACAACCATTTATGGTAACCCAGTACAAATGCAATATAAATACACCCCTTGCCGCGCCTCAATTGTAATATATCTAGAGATCCTAAGGAATCTAAATATATCTTGTAAATTTGTGATATCAATATTACAAAATATTAACTATTAAAAGATTTTCTTTCTATTGTATATAGTTTAACATATAAATCAATGTTTTATTTCATATTAATTATTTGAAATATATATCAAACATAACATTAAAATTAATCTTTGATTTAATTGTGCAACCAAGTAACTAGAAAATTCAATGAAACTCACTTAAAACTTAGCAAATGAGTATGGTTTTAACACATTGAAATCCACTCATCTTCTGCAAATACACACAAAAGTGTATTTTTTTAAAATCTTATTTCACAATAATACAAATACATTCAAAATTATTTTCAGCTACCAGGCCATATCAGCCACTATCTTTGTTTAATCTTTATAGTATACATATACAGTGATTTTTTAAAAACTGAATTGCAGCAGGCCCTGGATAGCCTGAATCAGTTGGTAGTGCTGAAGTGTATTGTCAGTCTATGTCAAATTCGAGGTTAGTAGGTTAGGTTTGGTTTGTTATTTGCATTTATGTATTACTTCGATATTGCTAGCGCCTGTAAGTGGAGAGGTTACAGCGTAAGTGAGACAGACAACCAACTCTTCTACGTACTTGGTCAAGTGCACGGTCAAAAATTCGCTTCCAAAGGCGGCTTCGAATTCTCAGACATGCGTACGAGACGCGTAGTACTCAGAGTGAGACTATGTCGGCGCCGTAATGTTTTCGCCTGTTCCCAGACCCTACTCGCAATATAGAAGTAATACATGTGGTTATTTGACACAGACTGACGCAAAACTTAATCTGCAAATCTCGAATTTGACATACAATATACTTCAGTACTGCCAACTGATTCGGGCTATCCAGGGACTGCTGCAATTGAGTTTTTAAAAATAACTGTATGTTACAGGCAATTTGTATAATTCAGTCAATAGATAGATATAAAATATGATATACCTAGTGTAGAAATAAATTAACAAATTTCATTAAAATATTAAAGAATAACTACTATAATAAATGTAAACTATAGTGTGATAAAAAATTATTTTCATCTAGTATGGCTATGGAATACTTCCTAATTTATGAATGCAACATAAGTCATTTAAAAATTAAATGGCACGTTTGACATTTAAGTATAAATGTAGTTGCATCCACAAATTAGGAATTATTCCATAGCCATACTAGATGTAAAAATAATTTTTGATCATACTTTAGAAGAAACGCATGGTAATTTAAGACCGACATGAAGAATTATTAATGAGGTAACAGGTCCACAGACAATACTGATGATTCAGGAAATGAAATATGTGATACTAAAGATATTTGTAACCATTTTAATATTTTTTTTCAAAATTTAGCTTTGGAAATGTCAAAAAATATTAATATTACAAACGTTCGTGAACTCTCAGATTATTATCATAACCCTAATTTAACTCAATCTATCTTACTCCTGCAACTGAAACTTAAATATTAAAGCGATCAACTCACTAGAAAATTCCAATGATGAAATATCTAACAATTTGGTAAAAAAAAACTTGGTCCTTACATTGTAAGTCCCCTAAAACACATAATTAATCTTTATTATGAAAATGGCAGATTTCCTGAAATGTATAAAATTAGCATAATAATACCAATTTACAAAAGTGGAGATAAATCGCTAGAAATTATTTCTTGAACAAATTTAGTGTGCTTTCACCAAAACAGTTTGGGTTTAAGGATAAACTGGGTACTGATGATGCCATATTTGAACTTACCAAGAATTTGCAGATGACAATAAAATAGCTGAAAATAGAAAATGGCCGCCATGTGATTAGGGGACTGTTACGACCTATCCATCTTCCCGGAAAATTCTAATTTAACGATTCCCTAACCACAACTGCATAACGTATAGGCGCCCGTCTAATTAATAATACACTTTCTGCCGTACTGCAACTGGAAGATCATGTAATGCATCCCAAAATCGTTATTTAAATTGTTTTAGAGATTTCAATTTTTTTCTAATGAAATGTCGGATTTAGCTTATTTGAACGATTTTGAACAACTTTTATTAACAAGTTTTTTTGTTAAAAAATCCCTACTACGACTTCTTCAATTTTGCTGATTATTTTAAATCGTAGTAGGCTAGCATTTTACTGTGAAGCAACAGTAACATGACCTAAAAGTAGAATTTAGTGAGGGGTATAATCAGATTTTTTTAAATCGATAATACCATGAGATAAAAAAAATAATTCTGAGCAGGCCTTGATATGTGTTATAAGTTTGGCAGTACTGAAGTGTATTGTAAGTCTATGTCAAATTCTAGATTAAAAGGTTAGGTTTTGTTTGTTGTTTGACACAGACTGACGTAAACCTGCAAATCTCGAATTTGACATAGACTGACAATACACTTCAGTACTACCAAACGTATAACACATATCAAGGCCTGCTCAGAATCATTTTTTATCTCATGGTACATAAACAAAAATACTGGGGTGGTGCCGTCTAAAGTGAGACACACTGTATATAGATTTCAATAACCACACTTAGAAGAATACTGTAATATTATAATTAGCATCGTAATGGAATGCACGAAGATGTAAATCAGCGTCCAGTGTTCGTCTGGATCAAGCAGTACGTACTCGAATGGTTTTGTCTTTGCTTCCCGTTGCTCGTCTGTTTCTGAAGCTCGTGATGCCCTTTTCTTTCGTGCTGGAGGTATAGATCGACCAATTGCTTGTCGTTTGGGTGGCATGATTGAATTTCCTGTAAGGCTTGTCTTGATTAGAGTACCTATATAAGATAAGAGTAAAGCAAACGATGACATTTGGGGATCCAAAAAAATGAAGTTTGTCGGAAATGCCATAGTTAACTACGTTACTTTGTTATTGTGTAGTTGCACATTTATTAATTATATAGTTCTACTTTTATGAAATATATTGATACAACCTTAGAACATATAATATGGCTACAACCATATATATAATACACATATATTGCTAGTAGGGCATGGAAAAGTCCGAAAACATTACGGCGCCGACAGAGTCTCACTTAGAGTATAACGCGTCTCGTGCGCATGTGTGAGAATTCGAACTCCGCCTTTAGAAGCGAATTTTAAACTTGACCACTTCCCCATTGGGCGGACGACACCGCCGCTCTTGCGCACAGCTCACCATTATACATTGAAGAGTTGGTTGTCTGTCTCACTTCCTTCGTGAGTTTCCCACTCATAGCCGCTAGCAATATAGTAAGTATTATATATATGGCTACAACACAAGCAAAATTTATACAATTTAAGTCATATACAATAATATATTAGGAATTTTATATTGTTTATTCAAATTTAAACTACAGTTACGACTTTTGTTGGAACACTTACATTAATTACAATATGCCACTTAATACCTTAAAGAGATGCGTTCTAAAATTCAAAGCAATAATAAATGAAATGATAAAAACATGAAATATAAATGAGTAATTAACGAAACTGCATGTGTTACGTACGTATTAGAAAATGCAAATAATAGAGAATAGAGACAAACATGTGGAGTATCTGCTAAAAAATATATTTTTTGTTCTTCTTTCAATGAATTGTTAATGAAATTGACTGTTTTGCATCGTTTTCCGGCAATAATTCTTAAATTTCTCCACATGCCTTGATTGCAAGCGCCCATGTCTGATGTTACAGAAACTTGTGGTTGTAGCATGTTCCATAATATTAATTAAAATATCCGCGACTACTGAACTGTTAATTCTTTCTCACGTAAAGTATCGAGAGATAAAAAAAAACTGTTCCCTAGCGGGCTGTGGAAATTCAACGTACGAATAATATGTTGGTGACACTGTACGTCAATGTCAAATTCGAGGTTAGCAGGTTAGGATTTGCCTCATTTTGTGTCAAAACTGACGGAAAACCTAACCTACTAACATCGAATTTGACATTGACGTACAGTGTCACCAACATATTATTCGTACGTTGAATTTCCACAGCCCGCTGGGGAACAGTTTTTTTTGGATCTCTCGATAGTAAGCCAACGTTTGCTTCCAACTAGTTGTGATACCCTCTACAAATAATAGAAGGGTGAATATTAAAAAACCTAAGATTGTTCTAATAAATTATATACCTAACACGAAAACTAAAGCTTTAGAAGCTAAACGGTTGTTCTGATTTGGCAATGTTACATCTCCCTTAAAAGAATTCGTGGCCACACAAAAGTCCACACTTTTTCTTATTTCATCTAAAGTAAGAATGCAGTCTTTTTTGAAAATTGTGTTATAGTTTGCAATTTTAATCTTTAATAAAGTAAAGAAATTGTTAAAATGCCAGGTTTAAAATTTAAATGCTGCAAATGGAAATGTAATGTGCAAAAAGACGGAAATGGAAGTCCTGTTTTCCTAAAATTATTATACCCAGTTTGTCCACATGAAAATCTCAGCCTTAATGACCTTTCTAAGGTTTCATTGTAGCATTTGCTAGACTTATTTTTGATAGTTGTTAATGTTTCAATTTGATCATTGGTACTAAGTCTTCTTTAATTTTTGTTTAAAAAAATTAAAGTTTCTTTTTATCTCACAAAGAAGACGGCTTAATTTTCTGTTGTTTCGCCACAATTTAATGTGTTGTACCAGCAGAGATTTATACATTTTTTTGTAATCAAAATGTTTTTACTATTTTGGTTCCATTTTCTCTAAACTCTCACTGATCATAGTCAGAATGTTTTTCACAAATTCTTAGTCTTTTGTAACTATAATGTTCCTTGCTGATCTTGTTTTGCCAAATTCTTTTTCTTAGCCCATCCTTTGGAACACTAGCTAAGTAAACACCATTTTCAGAAAGGTTCTTTCAACCGTGGACAGAGCAACCAGTCATGCTAAAACGAAATGATTGAAAATAGATCAAGGAAAAAAGATTATTACATGATTAGCAAAATTATGTGCTAAAAAACCCTTAAAATTTCGTCACTTATTTTACAAGTTGATTACGAACTGCGTGTTTTTGCAAATTTGACAAGTTTAATGTCAGCTGAATGTCACCAATTACAATCAAAAACTCGTCGACTACTTCTAAATCGCATATAGATCTATTGTACATGCATAGGGATCCAACCAATCAACTGATGTTCCTGCATTTGCCGTACTCTTATCTACTTTTTCTACAGCCGTGATTTTAAACTGTTTCCAAGGGTCATATGCGGCGTGCTTTATGTTGTCTATAAAACACGCCATTCCATTTAAAGCACGGAGTACTTTAAGAGTTTATAAAACCTTATTTGCGAAGATTAAAAGTACAGTTATTATATCGGACCGATTTGTATGCGGAGCCCCGAGTGCCCGATTGGAGAGGGGCGGAGCCCGATGGCTCCTTTGGAGAGGGGCGGAGCCCCGAGGGCCCCCTTGGAGAGGGGTGGAGCTCCAAGAGCCCCCTTGGAGAGGGGCCGAGCCCTGAGGGCCCCCTTGGAGAGGGGCCGAGCCCCGATGGCTCCCTTGGAGAGGGGCGGAGCCCGATGGCACCCTTGGAGAGGGGTGGAGCTGCAAGAGCCCCCTTGGAGACGGGTGGAGCTGCAAGAGCCCCCTTGGAGAGGGGCCGAGTCCTGAGGGCCCCCTTGGAGGGGGGCCGATCCCCGAGGGCCCCCTTGGAGAGGAGCGGAGTCCCGAGGGCCCCCTTGGAGAGGGGTGGAGCCCCGAGGGCCGCTTTGGAGAGGGGCGAAGCCCCGAGAGCATTTAAGCTAACAAACTCCTCGGCTGTAGAAAAAATATTGAAGCCAACTCGTGTTTTACAGTTTAAAAATCTCGGTCGATCATAAAATTCTCGCTTCGCTGGAATTTTAACATGATCGACCTCGATTTTTAAATCCTCTGTAAAACACTAGTTGCCTTAATAGCTATTTTCTACAGCCGTGATTTTAAACTGTTTCCAAGGGTCATATGCAGCGTGCTTTATGTTATTCCATTTAAAGCACGGAGTACTTTAAGAGTTTATAAAACCTTATTTGTGAAGATTAAAAGTACAGTTATTATATCGGACCGATTTGTATGCGGAGCTCCGAGTGCCCGATTGGAGAGGGGCGGAGCTCGATGGCCCCCTTGGAGAGGGGCGGAGCCCCAAGGGCACCCTTGGAGAGGGGTGGAGCTCCAAGAGCCCCCTTGGAGAGGGGCCGAGCCCTGAGGGGCCGAGCCCTGAGGGGCCGAGCCCTGAGGGCCCCCTTGGAGAGGGGCGGAGCCCCGAGGGCATCCTTGGAGAGGGGTGGAGCTCCAAGAGCCCCCTTGGAGAGGGGCCCAGCCCTGAGGGCCCCCTTGGAGAGGGGCCGAGCCTCGAGGGCCCCCTTGGAGAGGAGCGGAGTCCCGAGGGCCCCCTTGGAGAGGGGTGGAGCCCCGAGGGCCGCTTTGGAGAGGGGCGAAGCCCCGAGGGCATTTAAGCTAACAAACTCCTCGGCTGTAGAAAAAATATTGAAGCCAACTCGTGTTTTACAGTTTAAAAATCTCGGTCGATCATAAAATTCTCGCTTCGCTGGAATTTTAACATGATCGACCTCGATTTTTAAATCCTCTGTAAAACACTAGTTGCCTTAATAGCTATTTTCTACAGCCGTGATTTTAAACTGTTTCCAAGGGTCATATGCAGCGTGCTTTATGTTATTCCATTTAAAGCACGGAGTACTTTAAGAGTTTATAAAACCTTATTTGTGAAGATTAAAAGTACAGTTATTATATCGGACCGATTTGTATGCGGAGCTCCGAGTGCCCGATTGGAGAGGGGCGGAGCTCGATGGCCCCCTTGGAGAGGGGCGGAGCCCCAAGGGCACCCTTGGAGAGGGGTGGAGCTCCAAGAGCCCCCTTGGAGAGGGGCCGAGCCCTGAGGGGCCGAGCCCTGAGGGGCCGAGCCCTGAGGGCCCCCTTGGAGAGGGGCGGAGCCCCGAGGGCATCCTTGGAGAGGGGTGGAGCTCCAAGAGCCCCCTTGGAGAGGGGCCCAGCCCTGAGGGCCCCCTTGGAGAGGGGCCGAGCCTCGAGGGCCCCCTTGGAGAGGAGCGGAGTCCCGAGGGCCCCCTTGGAGAGGGGTGGAGCCCCGAGGGCCGCTTTGGAGAGGGGCGAAGCCCCGAGGGCATTTAAGCTAACAAACTCCTCGGCTGTAGAAAAAATATAGAAGCCAACTCGTGTTTTACAGTTTAAAAATATCGGTCGATCATAAAATTCTCGCTTCGCTCGAATTTTAACATGATCGACCTCGATTTTTAAACCCTCTGTAAAACACTAGTTGCCTTAATAGCTATATTATATAGGTACTCTAGTCTTGATTATACCACTCCCTCTAACAGCAATCAATAAAAAACGGCAAAATGCATAGTTACGCATGTACTAACTTTTGATAATGTACATAGCAACTGTGATAATCATATACCTCCCTGACTAATAAGTGATAGTCAAATGGCTTCACAAACATCGCGTTATCTGCTGACAGTACAATTGTCATAACAACCACATTAACTGTACTTTTAATATTTATAAATAAACTGTTCAAATGTTGTTTATTGACTCGTGATATAATCTAGCCGAATGCAACTCCTGTCTTCTTGATTATAAAATAATTTCTGTTTACACTCGATATATTGTTTTAGGCAATCACGCTCGTCCTTCGTGTAAACAGAAACGATTATTTGATAATCAAGAACCCACTAGTTGCATTATATGTATATGATTATTTCTTTCATATCCATAATAATGCGTAATCACCATGGTTTCTGTCAGTTTAATAATGACTAAAATTCAAACGTCAAATTTTAACCGCTGTTAAATTTATGTCAAAATTTAATCGCTTGTGCATAATTTTAACATGATTATTAAAGGTGCTTCGCTAACTGAATTTCATCTATTTATTCAGGAAATAATCACGCCGAACATCCCGCGTGCATGTAAACTAGCCTGAATAATTTTTGACGATTTTCTGTCAGAATGTTTTGCTCTGAAGAAATATATCTCGTAAATTTTCCGCTTCAAAATCCCTCGTGCTGCGCACTCGGGATTCTTGTTGAGCGGCAAATTTACTTCACAAATTTCTTAGCAAAACATTCTGACAGAAAACGTCAAAATTTAATCGGCTATTTTAATGCACTTGGGATATTACTGTTGATTATACCACTCCCTATAAATCGAGTAAATACTGAGACTAGGAAACCATAGCTTGGTTACCGTTAAGACGGTCGCATAAAGACGCCGCCACATAACGACATATATCGGCCGCTAGATAACGGCACCGCTTCCGTAAAGAAAGCAAAGCTTAACATCAACGTCATCAACTAATGAAAAACGGTTAAAATGCATATATCGAGAGATCCAAAAAAACTGTTCCTCAGCGGGCTGTGGAATTCAACGTATGAATAATATGTTGGTGACACTGTACGTCAATGTCAAATTCGAGGTTAGCAGGTTAGGATTTGCGTTATTTTGTGTCATAACTGACGGGAAACCTAACCTGATAACCTCGAATTTGACATTGACGTACAGTGTCACCAACATATTATTCATACCTTGAATTTCCACAGCCCGCTGAGGAACAGTTTTTTTGGATCTCTCGATACCTTCCTGACTAATATCTGATAGTCAAACGCCTTCACAAAGATCCCATTATCTGCTGAAAGTACAATCGTCATAGCGGCTACACCACTGTACTTTTAATATTTATAAATAAACTCGTGTCTTTTTTATTATCAAATAATTTCTATTTCCACTCGATATATTGTTTCGGACTCGCGTGATTCCCAAACAATATATCTCATGTAAATAGAAATGATTATTTGATCATCAAGAACCAACTAGTTGCATCATATATGATAGTTCAGGGTCTTTCTCGTTCCAAGAATTAAACTCGCTTCCTCGCAAGTGTACCAGTGTACTTGAGCGAAATGAATTAGGATTCCCTGAATTTGTAGCGTAAAAACGACATAGTGCGAATGTTTTACTATGCACTAAAAGTTTTTGACCTTAATTGGATGCAAATCGAGAACAATGTAACTCGCGACAACTCACAGCATGGTCGTGGTGTACGAACATCAACGATTTTAGCATCACAACATAAAACATCAATTTTTTATTACTTATATAATGCTTATATCATTGATTAAATCGAGTTATTAATCAATGCTTATATTTAATGTTGCAGTGTTTGTCGCCTTGGTTAAACCGTACGTTAACCACTACTTCTCTTTATTAATTGCAGTGTAGCCACTACCAAAATGACATTAATGGATAAAAATGAAATTTTATAACAGAATTTTTAACATTTTACTACGATTTTGACATTTTTCACTGAAAATTTTTAGAAAACCCTGCTGAGAGTATATTTTAAACAGTTTTGCAATCATTCCAATAGGTAGAATCCGAGAGATGACGGTTTTTACTAGGGAATTTTACAGCTGACACTGTTATATTTATTGAAAATAGCAGATTTCATTGCCCTTTTACGAAAAATACCACAAAGAAGTGATAAAGTAACATAGTACAAAACATACGCTTTAATTCCAGTGTTCATGTACATTTTCCAAGCATAACAATGACGGGTTTTGCACTAAAAGTAAAAACTAAGACTGGGCAGCAGATACTGAAAAATTTAACAGCCAGCAGTACTGTGCAGGAATTAAAAGCTCAGTTATCAGCGCTTGGAAATGTTCCGATTCATCGTTTACACGTATTGACGGGCTTTCCACCAAAGGCATTTGATTTATCGGGCGATGCCAAACTTCTAAGCGAAGCGGGCATATGCTCCGGTGACACATTAATTTTAGAGGAGAAACAAGTAGATGCGGTAACTCCAACATCTGTAAGTTCTAATATAAGTAATGAGCCTCCTCGCCATCATGTTGCAGAAAACCAGGAAGGTTGTCCTGGAATTCTTATGAAACAAGTCGTACCTGCTGACAATTCTTGTCTTTTCACTAGTATACACTTCGTTCTCAATGGGAAGGTGGACAGTTCAGGAAACGTAGCTCCCTTAATGCGACAAATGATCGCAGAAACAATCTCGAAAGATCCCGATGCATTTTCAGAAGCAATACTAGGTAAACCGAATGCTGAGTACTGCAAGTGGATATTAGACGATAAGTCCTGGGGAGGTGCTATAGAAATAGCCGTTCTGTCTAATTATTATGGAATAGAAATTGATGTAGTCGATACTATCAATGCCATTATCAATAGATTTGGTGAAGATCAAAAATATGCTCATCGAGTTTTGTTATTGTTTGACGGCATCCATTACGATCCTCTGTTTCTTGAATCTTTGCAGGTAAATATTCTGATTATATTAAATTGACATTTACTACTCTCCCTTTAGGGTGGCGATATTCAGACTATATTTCCAGTCGAAGATGACAGAATTTTGAGAGATGCCGAGCAGTTAGCGCAAGAAGCAAAATCAAGCAGGCAGTTCACGGATGTGAATAAGTTCACCTTGAAGTGCATGATCTGTAACGTTATGATCAGTGGTCAAGTTCAAGCGCAGCAGCATGCCCAAAGCACTGGACACGCAAACTTTGGCGAAATTTAGTTTTGATTTGACGTACAACGAATACCTCAAGCTTTGCTACTGACTTTTTAAGTTTCTAAGTTCTGTAACTTATAATACTAGTAGTTAATGAATAAAAAGTGTAAACAAATGATAAATAGGTACAGTTGTTCATAGTTTAGCAGAGTACCAAGCTGAGATGTGCAAAGAGTTTGAAAATATTTTCTTGTCTCAATACTTGAAACTCTTCTCAGCTAGTTAATACTGTACATCGTTTCTGTTCCAAAAGCAATTACAAAAATCTTGAATAGTTTTATAGGCTTTGGTATCACAATAAACAATGCAGCAGCACATTTATGGAATGCAACACGTAAATAGGTTTCTGATTTTTCATTTATTTTCTACTGTACGAGTTATTTATGTGTACTTATATATCAGCTTTTGAATTTGGGTTAGAAGTCGATGTAAAATTAAACACTAGTTTGGTATTTAAAAGTAATTTTTCTAATTTAAAAATAAATATGTCAAAATAACTTCAGGAAATAGTCTGCCTAATATTCCTTGTGCAAATCAAATTGTTTAACTTTTCCAATGCATTCAAGCTGTACACACTTCCATGCATATGAAAAAATTGTCAGCAATTTGACTTGCACTTGGGATGTTACTATTAACAAATTTATTAAGATTAAATGATTCATGAAGGCTATGGTTGTCATATTAGAAAATAATTTCGGCACAAGATTACGAAAGGGGAAAAGGCAATTCTTACTTATTTAATCCAGAACCTCTAAGTAGGTACCATTACTGGTGTCGAGATGTCTTTATCATTGTAGTATATCCTCCTTGACCATTTCCTCCATTTCTCTCCATTCGACTTCCCTTTCTTGTTGGATATTCGCACTGTGCTGTTCCAGCTGGTTTTGGGTCTGCCTCTGGATTTTCTTACTTGCACTTTGAACCTCCAAATTATTTTGGTGAGATTCTGTTCCTCCATTCTGATTAGGTGGCTAAACCATTTGAGCTTGTTATCCTCTGTTATTTGTCTCACAGAATTTACTCCTATGTTCTGTCGTATATCCTCATTTCTCATTCTGTCTGCCCTTGTAACTCCCCTTATTCTTCTAAGGAATTTCATCTCCATCGCCTGTAACCATGTTTTTTGCCTTTTTGTCAGTGACCATGATTTGCTGCTATATTTAAAGGTGAGTATATATATTGTTCGATATATTCCTCCCTTTACTTCCTTTGAGATCTTCTTGTTCTTTTCTGGTTGTCTTGCGATTACCATTATTTTCGTTTTTTCTATGCTAATCTCCATGTTCCTCTTCCTGAGTGCATTATCCCACTGTTTTAAATTGTATTGTAGGGCCTCCTTGTTCTTCGCTGCTACCACCATGTCATTTGCGTATGCTAATTCTGTTACATATGTGGTATTCATTTTATAATACCCTACGTGTTACTTTCTCACTTTACTCTTAACTTCTTTGATCACCTTGTTTAATACTAGTATACACAGTAGAGGGCTTAAGGTTCCCCCCTGCTTTACACCTAAGCCTGTCTGGAACGGTTTTGATTCATTATTGTTGGTCCTTACGCAATTTCTGCATGTTCTGTACAAGCTTTGCATTTGTATTTATAGGTGCAAGTACATTTATGGAACTATTTAAATACTTGAAGCAAATGTTCCCAGTTATGGATTAAGTTTGGAAGGCCAAATTCAGCCGAAACCATAAAAGGATTATAAGTCATCATTTGAGCTATCCTGGTATTATATCGAGTGAATTTTTAAAAACTCAATTGCAGAAGGCCCTGGATAGCCTGAATCAATTGGCAATACTGAAATGTATTGTTGGTGACACTGTAAGTCTATGTCAAATTCGAGGATAGCAGGTTAGGTTTTGCCATATATTTAATAGTTACTATATTGCTAGCAGTTATGAGTGGGGAGGTCACAGCGTAAGTGAGACAGACAACCAACTCTTCGATGTATTTGGTGAGCTGTGCGCAAGCGCGTCGTCCGCGCAGGAGGAAGTGAACCTCTCGGTCAAGTTTAAAATTCCCTTCTAAAGGTGGAGTTCGAATTCTCAGGCATGCGCACCAGATGCGTAGTACTCCCAGTGAGACTATGTCGGCGCCGTAATGTTTTCGCGCGTACCCAGGCCCTGCTAGCAATATAGTAACTATTAAATATATGGCAAAACTTAACCTGCTATCCTCGAATTTGACATAGACTTACAGTGTCACCAACAATACATTTCAGTATTGCCAACTTATTCAGGCTATCCAGGGGCTACTGCAATTGAGTTTTTAAAAATCACTCCGTAAGTTGAAATGCACACATTGATTACTTATTTTGTATGAAACTCTTTCAGGTAAACAATATTATTTTATTTTTTATTTTTTTTTAATAATAGCGGAGGGGAAACCTTCATAGGCACCTGAGAAGGGGTCCCAGGTAGTGTTGGATTCCCAAATGCTGGACCTACCAACTAAAACCCCTCCGCTGTTCATCACCAGCTTATGCATTACTTCGTTGCAGGGGCTTCTAGTAGTATTCGACTATTCGTTATCTATCTTCTCTCTCTTTTTTCTGCATAATCTTTGTTATTGTGTGGTTTATTATTTCCCAATTTGCTCCTGATTTCTCCTTAAAATTTTCAGGTGTAAGGGACACCTCCAGAGTGTTTTCGAGTTGCCTCAGTTCTTCCTCCCATCTCACACATATAAGCATATGTTCTGCATTATCTGTCTGTGGGTCAGTGCAATACATGCATTCTGGGCTATTTCTTTTTCCTATTCTTTGTAGGTATTCATTATATGTCCCGTGTCCAGTTAGGAATTGGGTAACATAATAATTTACGTTATTGTTTTGGTCCATCCATCGTTTTATGTTGGGTATCAGTCTGTAGGTCCACCTGCCTTTCGTGGACGTGTTGCACTCCTGCTGCCATTTCTCAGTAATTTCGTCCCGCACTTCTCTCTTGCTTGCTTTCTCCGGGCCTTGTGTCCTACTGCGCTCTTCCGCCATTTTGGTTATTGGTATCAATCCTGCTATTACTGTTAGAGCTTCTGTGGAAGCGGAGCAATATGCTGAAGTTATCCTGAGCGCCACTCTCCTCTGTAGGCGCACATATATTAGGGGCAAACTTCTTTCACCTGAACGTACTGTACCACGCTGGGGCACCGTAGAGCAGCACTGAGTTGATGGTGCTGGCCATGACTTTTCTTTTTGCGCTTGTGGGTCCCGTCGTTTTAGGCATGAGTCTGTATAAGGTCTGACTGGCCTTACCTGCCTTGGCTCCAGTTTGTTTTATGTGTTCTTTCATTGTCATGTCTTTGTCAAACCATACTCCTAGGTATTTCAAGCTGTTCTTAGTGCTAATCTTGGCTTCCTCTACTTCTATTTCCATTGTTTTGATGGTTCTGCATCCCTTGAGCATTATTGCTTCCGTTTTCTTGGGTGCCAGTTTTAGACCTAGCCTGCAAATCTCCTCGCTTATTTGCATTATGGTATTTTCCGCCTTTGTCTTTATTTCTGTTCTCGTTTTCCCTAAGACTGTCATTGCAAGGTCATCAGCATAACCGTTTAGTCTCACTCCTGGCACTTTCAGCTTCAGCACTGGATCATAATAACATTTCCATAAGGTGGGTCCTAGGACTGAGCCTTGCGGCACTCCACTTGTTATTTCATGCCCTCTTCCTTTATCGTCTATCAGGGTTCTTTCACTGAAATACGCCTGTATCATTCTTATTAGGTAGTTAGGTGTCTTCCTTTTTATTAGTTGTTCAATTGCAGTCTTCCAATTTACAGAATTAAAGGCATTCTCTACGTCGAATGTTACCATCAGTACAAATTTTTTAGTTTTGGCGGATCCAGCGTCTGCTGTTCTACCTTCGTTGACTATGTTGAGTAAAGCTTCCATCGTTGATCTCCCCTTCCTGAAACCATATTTTTTGGTAGCCAGTTGTTCTCCATCTTCAAATACTTGGTTTAACCTTGCTAATAGCAGTGACTCTAAAAGCTTCCCCAGCGTGTTTAGCAGGCACAATGGTCTGTAGTTTTTTTCCCTATCTCCTGGTTTTGATGGTTTATCTATTAGTACCAGTCTCGCTTGTTTCCATTCTTCTGGGAATTTTCCCTTTTTTATCAGCTGGTTCATGACCCTTGTACAATACTCGGGAATCGCATTGACCGTGGCTTTCAATATTTCGCTTGTGATCCCATCGGGCCCCGGTGCTTTCTTGGGTTTTTGTTTGTTAACCGCTTCAATTAGGTCTTCTTCTTTAAATTCAGGGATTTCACCGATATGGACTGTCGGTGCATGCCATATTATTTTTTCATGGTTCGGAAACAGCTTTCCACTCTGGTACGCTGTGTCTTCTTCGTCTAGTTTAATCGGGTTTACCATTTTTAGCTTCTTTGTTACTATTTTATAGCCTAGGCTGCCTTGCTTCTGTTTAAGTTGCTTTGGATCACATTGTACATTGTTGGGTGTTAATGATCTGCACCTCCGTTGCATCATTTCTTTCCTTGTCTGGCATATCTTTTCCAAGCCTTCTCCTTGTGAACTCTTGTCTTTGCTTTGAGAGCTCTTGGTTGAAAGCGGCACATCTTCCACTTCCGACTCTGTGTTTGCGCCCCTCGCATAGGGGGCAGCTCTCTTCCTCTTTGCAGTCTCTGGCCAAGTGATCCTTTTTACCACATCTGTAGCACGTCTGGGTGCGATCTGGTCCACTACACGATCGGGCTTGGTGGCCAAATCCCCAGCACTTATAGCATTGTGTTACTTTGTATCTAGGTTCCATTGCGTATTGCACCAGTCCGACTCTTAATTTGTTCTGTTGGATAAGCCGTTTTGCTATATCTTTTGGGGCTACGACGGTCGTCGCCTGCATCTGTCTTTTGTTGGGTCGTAGGTCGTAGGTCGCCTATGTGGAGTTGCGTTATTTTGCTTTCTCCGATCAAGTCCCTTAGACTTTGTCTTACATCTTCTTTGGTTGTCGTGGCATCCATTCCCTTAATGTATACTGTTTTTTTGGTTTCTCGTTTGGCGCCTAATTGTCTGGCTTTGATTCCTTGTATACTGCTCGTTATTGTTTCCGTTAATTTTTGGTTCGCTTCTACATCTTTGTTTGTTACTATCAAGATTTTCCCTTCTTTGGTGCTGCGTATTTTTTTGTATATTGTCGCAGTTTTTGTCTCTTAGTACTCCTTTTAATTCTTCTAGTGCTTTGCTATAGTTCTTTTCAGTGCCCTCTAGTACTATTGCCTGTGTTTTATATGTTCTGTGGTTTGGTTTATCGTCTATGGTCTTGTTCTTGGTGGTTTTTTTCATGTTTCCCTTTTCCGGTGTGTAGATGTCTATGGATATTCCGGTGTCTTGGAAGATTGTCTGGATCATTTTCCGCATTTCGTCTATAGCTAGTGTTGTTATTTGATGCATTATTAACAATTAACAATATTATTTGAAAGAAAAAGAAGTGGAGTATTTGATAGAATATGTAAAACTGCTTAAGCCACTGGCTTTAGAATTAAATATTTTGCAAGGAGGAACTAATACATATTATAGATTTGTAATACCATCAATCACCAATACGAAAATTAAACTGGAAAAACAAAATTTCAAATATTTTTCTTCTGTAGTTGATAAACTCATTGAAGCTGTTTTCAACCGATTTAAGGATTACCTTACATTCAATAACGAAGACACAGTACTTGTTGCAATCTCTCATTCAACTTTTAAATTAAAATTGATTACCAACAAATATTAGAAAAATTAAAAAAAATGTTTATAAACGCTAGCAATGAAAATTTTAAGATTGCGAAGAATATAAAGACAAGTTCATTGCAAGAATTTTTCGAATGTGATGAAAACAATAGTTTGTTACTTCCGTTACCTGCAACTGTAGCTTGTGGGCAAGGAGAATTACTGCGATATTTACAAGACCCTCAAACAGACTTCAATATGCTAAAAAATATCTCATTATTGAAAAGTAATTTTTGAAATTCAACATAACGCTACAGTCATCAGCACCAGTAGAAAGAATGTTCTCTTATGCCATCTTTATTAATATGCCACGACGTCATGCCCAATCAGATATGAATTTTAAAAATCTCCTTCTGATGAAAGCAAATGCACATCACATTTAAAGACTTATATTGTTAGACTAATTTATCTGTAACTCATACCGTTTACACAGTGTCGGGGTGCTGGATGCACTGGATAGTGGAGTGTCTAAGCTAGAACACTATGCTCGCTCTCCAGATGTTCACCCATCCAAGTACTGACCAAGCCGACTCGAGCTTAACTTTTACAAGTGCTGTGAGACGTGCAACAGGTTTATATTGTTTAACTATAACTATTGATTTACTTGTTATCGTCGAAGAAATCATTTGGCAATCTAAGAGATGACCTATAAAGTATTTCGGCAGGAGAAATAGACTGGTCGGGGTAGCTAATTGCTGCAGAAAGCAGAGTGTGTCTAGTGACTGCGTTGCAGATGGCTCAGCTTAGCAGAGTGTTCGGCTTTGTTGTGGATGAGGGGCTCAGCTGGGCACTGTGCGGCATATGTCTTAGGTTGATCTCTTCGACGGTTGTTCGCCTTCGTTATGAATGGCTTGAGATCTGTATTTCCAGATCAACAAAGAAGTCACCAATTATTAAAGATATTACTTCATATGAGTTGTATATAAATAATTCCATAAATTAGAAGCTTGAGATCTTGTGTATGGAGCAGTAAATAAATATGCGTTGTTGCATTATAATATCTCGTAATAATTTGCAACAACTAAAGCCTGCTGATGCGATCATAACAGTACATTGCATGAAAAATAATTCGCTTATGTAAAAAAATCGTATTAGGTGTAGACTTTTGAGAACCATTGGCTAGATCAGTAAGAGTACGTGCATTAACCTATTGCACCAAATGTGATTGAAATAAGCAAACAACTGTTTTTGCTCCTGTATTCAAATTTGGTCTAATTACAAACACCTGTGCATACTTTCTTGATAGAAGTTCCTTTCAGCGACCGTCAATCAGTTTTGGTAAGTAAATGTTTTATCATTTTTGGGATTATTATTAATTTCTTACTTATAGTTTAATGGCCGTATGTAGCGTTCCACCTTCAGTTGCTACTAAAGATAATTATTAATTATTCCTTATCAGTCGATATTGCAGGACTTCTTATTTATTTGACTAGAACTATAAAAGTTTCAAATAATATAAAAAAGCATCTTCCAGGCTTTAGGAATTTATAGTCCAAGAGCCAGCAACAGGATTGCTTACAGTATTTTTAACAAGCGTGTAACTGTTTTCGAAGGTCCCTTTGAATATCAGTATCAACCAGCCACTAAAGTCCACTGCTGGACATAGGCCTCTGCTTCTAAGTGCATCCTGTCTTGGCCTCCACTCTACCATCTTCGTGGTCCAGCGATCGTCTTTGAACCTCGCAACGTGCCCTGCCCAATTCCATTTCAAAGAGGCTATCCTCTCTACAGCATCTAATAACTTTGTTCTATTGCGTATTTCGGTGTTCGGTATTCTGTCTCGAATTGATAGTCCTAAAATCGATCTTTCCATTGCGCGCTGTGCAATTCTTATTTTATTAGCTGTTCTCTTTGTTAAGGTTAGGTTTTCTGCGCCGTATGTCAGAACTGGCAGCACACACTGGTTGAAAACCTTTCTTTTCAAACATATAGGGAGCGCAGACCTGAAGATATATTTCAATCTACCGAAAGCTGCCCACGTCATCCCTATACGTCTACTTAGCTCGCAGGTCTGATTATTGCAGCTAATTTTGATTTTGTGGTCCAAGCATCTGTAAGAGGTTGTCTCTTCAACTTGTTTCTCATCGATGTATATAGCGCAACCCATTACTAAGTTGGTCATTACTTGGGTTTTTGACGTATTGATTTTTAGTCCCATTTGTTGTGAGGCAGCTTTTAGCTCTTGCACCATTTTCTGGGCATCACATATAGAATCAGTTATCAGAACCACATCGTCCGCAAAGCGTAGGTGGCAAAGGATTTCGCCATTTATATTTAGACCCAAATCCTCCCATTCTATTGGTTTGAACATGTACTGGAGCAGATTATCGACTAATTTTGGAGAAATGGTGTCGCCTTGGCGAATACCTTTTTCTATTAGGAAGGTGTTTGTGTCTTCGTGGAGTCTAACAAAGGCCGCTGCGTTTTCATAAATATATGTTTAATTACCGTTATGTAACGATCGTCTATACGACAGTCAGCTAGAGATTCCAACATTTTTTGTTGGTTTGTGGTGTCAAAGGCCCTCTCATAGTCCACGAACACCAAGAGCAAAGGTTTATTGTATTCAATTGTTTTCTCGATTAGGCTTTCCAGGTTTGAAGATGATCGTTCGTACCATATCCTAATCGAAACCCAGCTTGCTCCCTTGGTTGGTATAGGTCTAATTTGGAAATAAGCCTGTTGATAATAATTTTGATAAAAGTTTATATAAATGAGACAGCAGGCTAATCGGCTTGTAATTTCCAAGATCCGTTGTATCGCCTTTCTTATGTATGAGAATTATAGCGGCGTTGTTTTACTGCCGTGTGCTTTTCGATAAACATTCGTTGAATAGAAGCTTAAGTGCATGTAATAACTTTTCTCCTCCCATCTTTATGGCATCAATAACCACCTCATCTTGTCCAGGGCATTTGTTGCTCTTTATTTCAAATAGTGCTTTCTTTTTTCTTGTGTAGTTATTTCTGGAATATCTTCAGAGCCTTGGTTTAGAATCTTGGGAAGTTTTGTTTTATTGTCCTTGTTTTTGTTGTGGTCTCTATATAGTTCTCATAGAATTTCTCTACTATTTTAAGGATATCTTCTCTGTTATTTGTGAGTTTTCCTTGCTTATTTCTTAGAGTTGGTATATGTTTTTGACCTACAGAGATATTTTTCCTCAGTACTTTTAAACTGCCGTTGTTATCTATCACCTTTGTTACCATTTTTGTGTTAAAGTTCCTGATGTCATTTCTTACAGATTTGGAAATATCCTTGTTTAGTTGTTTGTAGACGGTTAAATTTTTCCCATGTTTGTCTGTCAGTTCTCTTCTTTCCTTCATGAGATCTTTGGTGTGTGTACTCAGCTTTTCTTCTTTTGTTTTGTTTTTGGAACAATGTTTTTTCACTGCCTCCTTAATTGTATCGACTATTGTTGTATTTATTTGTTCTATATCTTTCTTTCCTTCTTGATTATGTAACATATTCAATTTATCATGAATTTCATCTTGAAATATGTTTACATTTAAGGGGGAAACCATCTTTTCCTTTTAGGTTTTATTATTAGTTTTCTTCTTTCTTTGCTAGTGTTCACAACCACTTTTGCCCTTATCATTCGATGGTCACTGCCGATTGAAAACCTGCTGATGACAGATACATCGTGTATTATTTCCTTTTTATCCGTAATAGTGAAGTCGATTTCATTCTTTGTGCGGCCATCTGGACTGGCCCATGTCCATTTACATTGCGGTTTTTTATTAACGAATGAGTTCATAGCATAAAGGTTATTCTGTTGTAGATAGTGCAAAAGTCTTGTGCCTCTCTCGTTTCTTTCTCCATTTCCATGGTCTCCCACTGAGCTTTCTGATGGGTTTTGTTTCTTTCCCAGCTTGGAATTAAAGTCGCTTGTTAATATTGTGTAGTAGGCAGGATGTTCTTGCAGCGCCTTGTCGATATTGTCATAGAAGATATCCAGTTCTTCTTTGAATATACTGAGAAGGAAACCCGAAGTCTGGCAAGCCTGCGGTGGTGGTTTCAGCCCCCTTGCGTCGTTGAAGGATGGAAAAAATAATAAGAAAAAAGTATAACAAATCTGGCGCTTTACTATGTTAAAGATAATCATATCTTATGTAAGTAAAAAATTTACAGACGATTTTGTGAGTGGTAAGTTTACCCCAGATTCGCATAAAGTTGCATAATAAACTTTTTCTGTTGATTGTTTATTTATGGGTTTCATTAATGTATAGATAATTGTCTATCAATGACCCTTATTAATGAATGATTTTTTATTAATGAACGCTTTTTAAAAATCTGTTTCTGCTGGTGACATTGTAAGTCTATATCAAATTCGAGACTTACAGTGCACAAACATAAACAGTGCCAATCTAAGAAAAAAAATCACAACCATTTATGGTCACCCGGTACCATTAATGTCAAAACTTTAAGTGTCAAATTCTTTTCATGGAATAAAGTTACATTTTCTGCAAATTATAAATATATGATTAACGGAAAAATTAACAAAAGAAATTAAAATCCTTCGAGATGTGGTGCTTCAGAAGAATACTGAAGATCTCATGGACGGAAAGAAAAACCAATGAAGAAGTACTAAGAAAGATAAAACAAACAAGGAATATTTGGAACCACATAAAGAAAAGAAGAATGGAAATGATAGGCCACATACTGAGAAGAGAGGGTATACTAAAAATAATAATTGAAGGGAACATAACCGGAAAAACCCCAAGAGGAAGACCACACTTACAATACATTAAGCAAATAATAGCAGACTCGGGCAGTGGAAATTATAATGAAATGAAAGGAAAGGCCCTAAATCGAAAAACATGGAAGGCTGCAACAAACCAGTCCAGAGACTGACAACCTAGGAGGAGGAACGGAAAAATATTGTAAATAACTTGTATGTTAATCGGCGATTAATAATCTCTACAATTAAAATGTCTCGATTATTAATTGCTCTCATTAACATACCTTTTTGTTAAATAACTAACGAGAGATCAATAAAAAAACCAATTAGGGCAGACTGTGATATGTGTTATACGTTTGGCAGTACTGAAGTGTATTGTCAGTTTATGTCAAATTCGAGATTTGCAGGTTAAATTTTATGTCAGTCTGTGCCAAAGAACAAACAAAACCTAACCTACTAATCTCTAATCTGACATAGACTGACAATACACTTCAGTACTGCCAAACGTATAACACATATCACAGCCTGCCCTAATTGGTTTTTTTTATTGATCTCTCTGTATGACCCTTAGAACAGAAAATTTTCTGTTCTAAGGTATGACCATTTACAGTAAAATATTGAGAGATCCAAAAAAAAACTAATCCTCAGCGGGCTGTGGAAATTCAAACGTATGAATAATATGTTGGTGGCACTGTAAGTCTATGTCAAATTCGAGGTTATCAGGTTAAGTTTTCCGTCAGTTTTGACACAGACTGATGCAAAACCTAACCTGCTAACTTCCAATTTGACATAGACTTACAGTGTTACCAACATATTATTCATAGGTTTTGTGTTAGTTTTGACACATTATTTATAGTCTGTTCAGTAAACATAAAAACACAAAGTGGCCTTTGATTTCCAAAATTTCATGAGTGTACTTCCAGAATTTATCTTAGTCTAGGAATGTACATACAAAAAGTTACTAAAACAAATAGGTTAAGAGTGTGACATTTGCTACCCATCTGTCATAAATGTTGTAATTAACTATTTTTAAGGATATTATACAAATACTGTGTTTGATACTATTGATGTAGCGTTTACTAATGGGTATCTTTATTACATTTTATGAAACTTCAGATTAGAATTTCTAGAAAAATATCTACTTTGACACTGACAATGAGAAATAATAAATGTCATTTTTAAATTCAAATCTGCCAGTATGCAGGCGTGGAAACATTTGCAAAACAAAATACAGAATCCCTAGTAGAAAAATTATATGCACATGCCAACTTCAAAAAAATTTAAATGTTTTTGTGTTTATTTAATGCCCTATATTTTCCACCTTTCAAGGAGGCAAGGGGGCTAAAACCACTACCGCAGGCTTGCCAGACTTCATGTTCCCTTCTCAGTATATTTAAAGGGACCTTCCATAGCAGTTACACGCTTGTTAAAAATACTGTAAGAAATCAGTTGCTGGCTCTTAGACTATTATGAATTCAAAGCACCTTCTGTAAGAGTTAAGAATAATTAATTCAGCATTTAATTATATTGGAATAGTTTTTCAAGCTTATAAGTTTTTACCACATTAGTTTATTAATTATTAGAAGACAGTTCAATTAGGTACAACTGATACAGTGTTTTTCACTTTACATGGAAGCACCCCTGTTTTTTCTTTGTTTTTGTATGGATCGATTTGAATTTTTTATCAGTTGTACAACTCACCAAGGGGCATCTATTCATGTTCTTGAGCGCAAAAAACGTTATTAGCCTAGCCCACTACGATCAAGAACATGGGTCACATTGTCAATATTTTGCATCGCGTTCGAGTTACAGCAAAAAGTTATTCAGAAAAGTTGTTTAGAATCAAAATAATACCCCAGATACCGATTTTCGTTTAATATTTTGGATTTTTAATTTTTAACTAAAAATTTGTCAGTCCCAAATTTCAACTTTTAATTTGGTATCAAATGGTGTCATGGAGAAACAACATTTTTATTTTTATTGCAAACGTCATTACCTTTTAATAACGGCTGAATTACGTTTAACTGCTGCTGAGAAAGTAGAAATAAATTAGAATTACTGGTGAAAATGCAAGATCCAATATTATTCTAGCTACTTCTCTATTGGATCTTGCATTTTCACCAGTAATTCCTATTATTTCTACTTTCTCAGCAACAGTTAAAAGTAATTCAGCCGTTATTAAAAGCTAATGACGTTTGCAATAAAAATAAGAATGTTGTTTATCCATGACACCATTTGATACCAAATTAAAAGTTGAAATTTGGGACTTGGACAAATTTATAGATAAAAATTAAAAATTCGAATTATTAAACGAAAATCGGCATCTGGGGTATTATTTTGATTCTAAACAACTTTTCTTAATAACTTTTTGCTGTAACTCTAACGCGATGCAAAATATTGACAATGCGACCCATGTTCTTGATCGTAGTAGGCAAGGCTAACAACGTGTTTTGTGCTCAAGGACATGAATCGATGTCTCTTGGTGAGTTGTACAACTGATAAAAAATTCAAATCGATCCATACAAAAACAAAGAAAATACAGGGGTGCTTCCATGTAAAGTGAAACACACTGTCTGTACATTTTACCTCAATTGTTTCTGTTTGTAATGGGTACTTTTTTCGATCCACCCTTTTATTTTTCTCCCTTTTTATCCTCTTGGAATGCAGTGCTTTGATTTTTGCCAAACACACTGCGTCCCTACAAAACGTCCCAAGCTAAGCCAAGCTAAAAATTATCTACAGTGTTGAACGTGCAGTGGAGGTTCATCAGAATTGCCGGCTGCTTCGTTCATTCCGTGGAGCCACATCCAATCTGCAATCGATTGATCTCCGTTAGCATAAGAGGTAGCATAAGGTATTGTTCTGTGATAAGAGCAGTTCTTAGCAGCATCGTGGTAGCTGGCCCGACCCTCTGCACGAACGTAGGTCTTGAGATCCCCCAAAAATAGACTCCTGTTCAATCCAGCTTCGACCTGCAGTACGTTGAAATTAGGTTTCAGTGTAAGACGTCGAAAAATTTCCTTAGCCCTATGACTTACCGGGTAGTTGAACCACAAGCAATAAATCCGTTTAACTCTTCGGCGGCAGTTGGAAGTACTAAATTTAACAACCACCATTTATGTCAGATATACCTATATTTCATCAGCCATTTTGTATTTGAATACGTTTATTAGAGTTCTACAGAATGGCTATTGAACCAATGGACATTTCTTGTACTGCCTGAGGTAAGGATTGAATTATCAAGGGTAATACCACAAGCAGTGGATATATTTTTGACAAATATTTTGTCGTTTCCATGTAAATTATTGCGTTTAAATTTCACGATACAAAATCACATCAAAAATGTCACGAGCCGAAGGCGAGTGACATTTAAATGTGATTTTGTTGAGTGAAATTTGCAATAATTTCTATGGAAATGGCAAAATATTTAAAAAATATATATCCACTTCGAGTGGTATTTGGGACGACTATTTAACAATATTAATACATAACGATTAACTTTATTGAAAAATAATCCAACAATTAATATAATTATTCATTCTTAATTAAATTCAGCGGAATACTTCCAAAACACAGCATTTTAAAATTTTTAAAACAAGCCACATAGTCTGTTGGGGTTTAGTGTTACGTAACCTAGCGATATCACTAAGGACAGAACATCGTTTCTAAGCGATACTTCGCAACAAGGCTATTTATTTTTTGAGTACGTACATTGTTTTGTGGATATTTTGCATGGTGCCCAATATTCACTTATAATACCATGAGTAGCCAAAGTTATGTCGACTATTTTTGCGGTGGTGTCACGAATGTCCATTGCGCTTTGGTACGATTAGGACGAGTGCGCTAGCACGAGTCCTAATCCCAAGCGCAATGGACATGAGTAGTGATACCACCGCAAAAATAATCTACTTAACTTTGACTAAGAATGGTATTCGAGGGACTATTTAATGAACCAAACTACTTTTTCAAATTAGTGACAGATGACAGGTGAATTGAATAGTCAGTGATATACTGCTGTTATTGGTTAAAAAAAGCAAATGTCTGCAATGTGATTGGCTTATATGTTATAGTGTTGAATAGTCATGGATATTTTTTTGAATATTAGACGAAATACAATTGCGGGTTTATTTAGGTTTTGAAGCTATAAGGGCAAACGGCCAATGATTTTTAATGATATTCATTGTACCAAGACTGTTAGCCCATTATAGCAAATTACAGAGCCCTATAATTTTACTACAAAGCCTATTCGTTCAAAATTTAAAAAAATAAATTAAATAGTCTAAATAATCATATCAACTGAATAAATTCATTTAATTTCAGTTCACTATCAGTATTCAATGCCATTCTCAAATTGCAATCTGTAACCTTAATTCAAACCCTAAGATTTATACATTTGCATATATTAATTATTGTATATATTATTCCCTTAGTTTAGTTGTGTTGTGTTATACTGGGTGATTCTGGACTTATAGTTCATGATGTGCATATATGAAATACTACTATATTGCTAGCGGCTATGAGTGCGGAGGTCACACCGTAAGTGAGGCAGACAACCAACTCTTCTACGGACTTGGTGAGCTGTGCGCAAGCGTCGTCCAGCGAGATGGGGAAGTGAACCTCACGGTCAAGTTTAGAATTCGCTTCTAAAGGCGGCTTTGAATTCTCAGGCATGCGCACGAGACGTGTAGTGAGACTATGTCGGCGCCGTAATGTTTTCCCGCATTCCCAGGCCCTACTAGCAATATAGTACTTTAAATATATGGTGATGTGTAGTGATGGGTAATTAAAAAAAAGTGTAGTAAAAGTATTTTATTAAGGGAGATAACGAATTAATTATGTAACTTAAACTGGAGTATCACAATTGTTTAAAGTGATTTCATTCGTTTTCGATAAATACCTGAGTGAGTAGAATCCTTGCTGCACCACAGGTATGTACTGAACAACACGTAGAAAAGTTTCTCAACCTGGATGATATCTTTGAGAAATCCTTTGTGCATGAAGCCGAGCTGCAGCTATTGAATTTTGGTGTACTTCTCTGTAAGTTAATACCATCTCCATGAGTTCAGCGTTGGGGGAGTTAGGTGCCACAGTTTTTCTTTTAGGAATAAAAGAAGCTCCAATTTGACAACTATTAACGGAAAGTAACAGATACAATTTAAGGTAAATGCGATAATTTAATATTTTACTAGTTCACCACTCTCAATATAATTAATTTGTTATCACCGTTAATAAAAAACTTTTGCTACACCTTCTCTTAATTACCCATCACTACACATCACGACCTATTAGTCCTCGCAATTATGAGTATAAGTCAAGAACC